>RJWM01015608.1:0-47368 GCA_004363535.1 Dasyprocta punctata | reverse complement strand
TTTTTTTTTTTTTTTTTTGTGGCACCAGGGATTGAACTCACAGCCTCACGCCTGCCAGACAGGCACTTAAGCTGCTGAGCCAAACTCCCGGCCCT
This sequence comes from Dasyprocta punctata, assembly GCA_004363535.1. Lineage (NCBI taxonomy): Eukaryota > Metazoa > Chordata > Mammalia > Rodentia > Dasyproctidae > Dasyprocta > Dasyprocta punctata. Next base: position 47,273 of record RJWM01015608.1, on the reverse strand, counting down.
GGTTTTTTGAAGCAGGGTCGCACTATGTAGCTCAGGCCGGCCTTGTGCTCGCGTTGTAGCCCAGGCCGGCCTCGAACTCACAACGCTCCGCCTACCTCAGCCTCCCGAGTGCTGGGATTAAAGGCGTGCGCCACCATGCCCGGCTTTTTTTTCATTTTTTATATCTTTTCATTTAAATCTTTATTAGTATAAGTAAGGAATTGGTATGTGTACATAGCACATCTCAATGTTTTTCCCCTTCCTTCTTGCTTTTCTTTCACTGTTTGTTTATGTATTTATTTATTTTAGTCTTTTTGAGACAGAGACCCACTATGCAGTTCAGGCTGGACTTCAACTCACTTTGCAGCTCAAACTAACCTTGAACTTGCAGCAATCCTCCTGCCTCAGCATCTCGAGTGCTGGGATTATAGGTGTGTGTCACCATACCCTGCCTTTCTCTTTCTCTTTCTCTTTCTCTTTCTCTTTCTCTTTCTCTTTCTCTTTCTCTTTCTCTTTCTCTTTCTCTCTTTCTCTTTCTCTTTCTCTCTCTTTCTCTCTTTCTCTCCCTCCCCCCTCCCTCTCCCTCTCCCTCTCTCTCTCTCTCTCTCTTTCTTCCTTTTGGGCACTTGGGATTGAATCACACCTTGGCACTGAGCTACATCCCCCGTCTCGGTTATTTTTCTCTCATTGCTGAGACAAAATTCTTTCTTAGATCCTTTTTGCTCTCTTCTTACAGCTTTCCTGAGATGATACACGTTCCTGACTTTTCCAGACTTCTGAGGTCTCCACTGCACATTTGGCTTCACACTCACAGCTTCACACACTGCCCTCTCAGGGGCACACTACCTGGCCTCCCAGGCATTCTGAAATCAAGGTGAAAGCCTTTGAAACCTCAGAACTCTTGCATTATGTATGCACCTAAAACCAGAACTGTGTGAATGGTGTTGAGGTCTGCTGCCAGTTGGAGCCATAGCCAGATTTTCCTCTCTCTTGGCTGTGGGGGAAGAGTGCGTGGATGGCTGGGCACTCTGAATCCAATTTTCTATGCCACCACCATTCTGGAACACAGTACTCTATAATTTTCTTCTCAAAGCAAAGTTTTTCACTTTTGCAGTTTTGAGGCTGCAAAGGGTGGAAACTTGCTTCTTTTTGTAATGCCCTCAGGCCATCTTTTATATTCTCCTGTTCCTTCTCAGCAATCAAGATCTTCTCAGCTCTATCTTTGTAGTCCACAGCTTTACTGGAACTTCCTTTCTGGCCAGACTCACACTTTTTTTTCTTTTTTCCAAATCCATTTTATTTCAAGGAGAAGAAGAAAAAAAAACTAAAACCAAATTTCAAAACATTTCAATCAAGGGGCAACAATGGTACATACTTTGTGCATTGTCATCCCCACATCATTTTAAATCATCCTGCTGGGCTCTTTGCTCTTGATTCCTAACATAGATCTGGCTAAAAGCCCCCCAACAACAGCCATGCCACAGCCACAACATACAACTGAAATTTCTTTTGCCAGATTAATTAGCCCACTGCCATTAATCTGTCTCAAGCAAGGTCTCAGGACAAGAGCAAAATGCAGACAAACTTTCTGCCAGGTCATTATACACATTGTCTGGAGTCCAACAACCAATGCAATCCTTCCCAGCAGAAACTTCCCAAACCTGGTCTTTACTACCAGAATTATTTTTTTTTTCAGTACTTGGGTTCAAATTCACAACCTTGCGCCTGCCAGGCAGGCACTTAAGCCACTGAGTCAAACTCCTGGCCCTATTTTTTTCAAGGCAGGGTCGCACTATATAGTTCAGGCTGACCTTGCTCACATTGTAGCCCAAGCCGGTCTTGAACTCACAGCGCTCCACCTACCTCAGCCTCCTGAGTGCTGGGATTAAAGGCATGCACTACTTTGCCTGTCTACTACCAGAATTTCTATCAGCCTTCTGGTCTTCTGAGATCTGACTAGTATCTCCTATACAGAACAATCTAAGGTGTTCCAGCTCTACTCTTTCAGGTGACATCTCCAAACCTTTCCAAACTCTTCCCACAAGCCATTTGCAAAGGCTCCTGAACCACATGATCAGTTATAGTCAGAGTAATGACCCCACTCCTGATACCAAATTCTGTCTTGGTTACTTTTCTCTTATTGCTGAGACAAAATACCTGATACCCAAAATTAAGGAGGGAAAGGTTTATTTAGCTCACAGTTTGTGGAGGTTTCAGTCCATAATCAGCAGTCTTCAAGACATGATGGCATGTCACAGGGGTAATACTCCCAGGCAGCAGAAGACAACAAAGCAACAAAAGCAAAAGTGGGCGGAAAGCAAGCCTCTTCTCCTCCCTTTTATTGTAAGCAGAATACGCCCCTCTGGTGGGTTACCACTCACACCATCTCCATGCCTTCCTCTTGCACAGGCTGAGGATGTTTACAAAGTAAGGAACCTGGTAGCCTGCTGAATCACTTAAACTTTTGACATGCTCAAATTGACACAATAGACAAGAAAGGTAAGGGTATGTCCTTTATACCCCAGGATGGAGAGCTGCTGAGTTACTTAGTTAAGCTTCTAGACTTCTCAATTTGTCACAATGTATCAACCATAACATCCCCAGAACATTTTTCTTTTTTATTTTGGGACAGGGTCTCACTAAGTATCTAAATTGCCCAGTAGGGACTAGAATTTATAATCCTCTTGTCTCAGCTTCCCAAAGTGTTTGGATTAAAAGTACACACCACCATAGCTGCCCTTTTTTCTTTAAAATTTATTTATTTATTTATCTATTTAACAATAATCAGCACACTGTATATTATTATATTCACAGAAATTGTTTAGGACAAAAGATATAGACATGAAACATTATCCAAAAAATTATTAGCACAAAACTTTTGCCTTAATGAATCAAGAGAAACCAGCTATATGACTATCTTTTTTGTTACGATTGCTCTATTATTTTCAAATAAATGTTTCACATTAAAAATGAAATCTGAGGGCTGGCAGTCCGGTTCAGCGGCTTATGTGCCTGTCACACAGGTGTGAGGTTGTGAGTTCGATCCCCAGTGCTGCAAAAAAAAGAAAGAAAGAAAGAAAGAAAGAAATCTGCAGATGACCCTGTGAAAACTACTTTTCACTCAAAATTCTTTTTCTTTAACTGTCTTAACTAATTTCATATATATATAGATTTGTTTTCAGTCGCACACAAGTGCAACAATGCTATGGTTACATATGTGTGACTTATTTAGTTCACTGAGAAGTGTATTTTCAATACTCATCCATTTAAGAGTGAAAATGTCTAGTTTATCTTTCTTTATCACTAAATAGTATTCCATTATATAAAATTTATTTTTTGAAAAATGTTTAAATTTTTGTTTTTTTGAGACGGTATCTTGCTATGTAGTCCAGGCTGCCCTTGAACTCACTATGGAGTCCAAACTGGCCTCAAACTCCCAGCAATCCTTCTGCCTCAGCCTCCTGAGTGCTAGGATTATAAGAATATACCACCATGCCCCACTAAAATTTTTTTAGTACAAATTTGCAGTATATATGATTACATTCATTATGGGAAGCTGGTACATATACATAGCACATCTTAATTCTTCTTTTTTTTCCTTTTTTTTTTTTTTTTTTTTTTTTTTTTTTTTTTTTTTTTTTGTGGCACCAGGGATCAAACTTACAACCTCGCACCTGCCAGACAGGCACTTAAGCCACTGAGCCAAACTCCCAGCCCTAGTTTTTTGAGGCAGGGTCGCACTATGTAGCTCAGGCCAGCCTTGCACTCGCATTGTAGCCCAAACCGGCCTCGAACTCACAACACTTCTCCTACCTCAGCCTCCCGAGTGTTGGGATTAAAGGTGTGCGCCACCATGCCCAGTTGTAGCACATCTTAATTCTTTTTATTTACCCTGCCATTCCTGTTCTTTTTCATTTATTTGTAGTCTCAGTCTTCCCTGCACTTATAGAACACCTATATAGCAGCCCTTAGGTTTAGCATAGCATGAGTCCAAAATGTGCCATTCTGCATCTTATGTCCTTCCAACCCTTAACCCAAGTTCTTTCATTCATACAGGACTTTCAGTAAATCACCAAGTGTGGCCACTAGTAGAGGGGTGACTGCCTTTGTTAGTCACTTCTTGAGAAAACAACTATTTTTTGTCCTAGGTTCTAGGAGTCTCTTAACAAAGCAGCCTGGGTGAATCCTGGTAAGATTAATTGGATGGGTTTCTTGCCACTTTGTTTAGAGTGCTCACCATTACTAAATGTTACACATATAAATGATTTGTCTTGTCTCTCCCCTGGAATGAAAATGGTGTGAGCACTAGGAATTTGTTCACCGATATATGCCTAGCGAGAAGAGCCTGGCAAGTGTGAGGTCCTGAGTTTGATTCCCAGTACCAAAAAAGTATAATTATCATGGGAGAGGGAAGGAAGGAGGGAGAGGAAGCAAGAGGTATTATGTACAGGTGGCAACTCCCAAGGTGAATGTAACTTATGTAGGGCAAACATGTATTAAAAGAAATTTTTTTTGTCTTTTTGAGATAGGGTTTCACTATGCAGTTCAGGCTGGCCTTGTACTCACTTTGTAACCCATACTGGCCTCCAAGTTGCAGTGTTTCTCCTGCCTCAGCCTTCTGAGTGCTGGGACTGTAGGTGTGCCACCACAACCAGCTAAAAAAAATTTTTTTTTAATTCAGTCTTGTTAGATTAGCAATGACTTGTTTTGTGATTGAGGGTATGATCTCAGAGAATGTTCTATGTGTGTTTGCTACTTACTGAAATGTTCTGGATACATCTATTAAGTCCACTGCTTCATAACTTGTTAGTCTACTTTTCCTCATTGATTTTTTCTAGATATTCTATCCATTATTAAAAATAGTGTATTGAAGCCGGGTGTGGTGACGCATGCCTTTAATCCCAGCACTCGGGAGGCTGAGGTAGGAGGAGCATTGTGAGTTCGAGGCCGGCTTGGGCTACAACAAGAGCGCAAGGCCAGCCTGAGCTACACAGTGCGACCCTGCCTCAAAAAACTAGGGCCGGGAGTTTGGCTCAGTGGCTTAAGTGCCTGCCCTGGCAGCCACGAGGTTGTGAGTTTGATCCCTGGTGCCACAAAAAAAAAAAAAAAAATGTGTATTGAAGTTTTCCACTACTGGTGTATTGCTATCTATTTTTCCTTTAGACCTGTCAATGATCACTTTATATATTTAGATGCCCGATGTTGGGTTCGTATATATTCATAATGATCATATACTTTTGTTGAAATTTTTATTATATAAAAAATTTTTGTCTCATGACAAAAAAAGTTTATAAAGTTGATATCAGATATTGGCACTTAGTAAAAGCTAAACAAGTGCTGGATGTTATTATTGTTGTTCTATTTATTTGTTTGTTTGTTTGGTTGTTGTTGTTGTTTTGGTACCTGGAATCTAACTCAGGACCTTAACTGGGCATGGTGGCACATGCTTGTAATCCCAGCACTTGGGAGGTTGAGGCAGGAGGATCGCTGTGAGTTGGAGGCCACACTGGGCAACAAAGTGAGTTCAAGGTCAACCTGAACTGTATAGTGAAACTCTGCCTCAAAAAGACAAAAACAAAAACAAAAAACCCTCAGGACCTCATGCTTGCCAGTGTTTTTTGTTTGTTTGGTTGGTTGGTTTTTTGTTTTTGTTTTTGTTTTTGAGACAGGGTCTCACTGTGTAGTTTATAGACTGGCCTTGAATTTGGTATGTAGCCCAGGCTGTTCTCCAACTCACAGAAATCCTCCTGCCTCAGTTTCCTGAGTACTAGGGTTACAGGCATGCACCGCCATACCTGGCTTGTTCTGCTTATTATCTTGGTTTATTCCTTCAGTATTGATTGCTGGGAGTATCCACCCCTTGATCCAAAATTTGATAGCTATTAGGAACCTACTAAGTGAGGAACAAAGGGACAATCCATTTAGTGCAAATTTATTATACTTACTCTGAGGGCAGGAGTTCTTACCAGGAGGGAACCACTTAAAGGTTAGATTTCTAGGTCCCAAATATGCTAGAAGTATGCATCTGTGCATGCACAATCCTGTGCACAGCACAGTCTGGGAGGAGACTGGTTTTCATCAGGTTCCCAAAAGGTCCATACACCACAGCAGTTAAGAAGGGCTAGGCAACTGGGTGTGGTGGCACATGCCTACAATCCTAGCACTCTGGTGGCTGACACAGGAGGATCACAGAGAGTTTGAGGCCAGCCTGGGCTACCTATTGAGCTCAAGACCAGCCTGAATTACATAGCAAGACCCTGTCTCAAAATAAAAAGAAGAAGAAGAAGGGCTAGGCAGAGGGTATGCTTATAGAGTACTCTTTTAGACAGTTAATTTCAAAAAAATTTTTTGGATGCAGTGTCTTGCTACGTAGTCCAGACTGACCGTGAACTCACTATGTAGGCCAAGCTCACCTTGAATTCAAGGCAATCCTCCTTCCTGATTCAACCGCCTAAGTGCTGGAATTATAGCCCTACCAAAATTCAATTTTGGACCATATGAAAGAGAGCTGGTATATTCTTGTTTTGATAGTCTACGGCATTCATAATACAGTAGTTTCTTTGGTATTACTAGGGGCTAAGGGATTAGAAAGACTTTTCTTTTTCCCCCCATTTTTTTGAGACTGGGTCTTATTGCGTAGTTTAGGGTACCTCTGAATTCACCATGTAGCGCAGCCTAGTCTACAACAATCCTCCTTCGTCAGCCTCCCGAGTGCTGAGATTACAAACGTGTGCCACCACACCCAGCAGAAAGACCTATTTAAGGCTCTGGTAAGGAATATCATTAGGCACCTAGAACTGAATTTTGACATGCCAGCCAGCCCCAACAACTTTGCTAGCCTGATTTTCAAAGGTGGGTAACTCTCTATCCACCAGCAGGTGGCACTAACCGACCTGACTATCCTGATGCTAGCCCTGACAGGTCTTGGACAACTGATACAGTAACCAGTCCCAGGCAATGGTCCCTAAACAATGCAAAGCTATTCTATTCATTCAGTGATTCACCAAGCACTAATTGAACACCTAGTGCCTTGTCTTATTCTAGGCATTCTAGGCACTGGACATTCTTTTTTCTTTTTTTAGTACTGGGAATCAAACTCAGACCTAGCGTTTGCCAGGCAGGTGCTGCACCGCTGAGCTGTTGGGGCAGTGGACATTTGACCAAGAACAAGAGAAACAAAATCTTCATAGGGTAACTATTTTAGAGATGTGCTGTAAAATACGATAGTCACTAGGCACAAAAGAGTATTGAACACTTGAAATGTGGCTGTTCCAAGTTGAGATATGCTTGTAAAATATACAGCAATAGCAAGGATTTAGTATGGGAAATGATTTTAACTAGCCAATTAATTTTTTCTCCCATGTGACTGGTTATATGGCTCAGTGGCACAGTGCCGGCCTAGCAAGTACAAGGTCCTGAGTTTGATTCCCAGTACCAAAAAAAAAAAAAAAAAAAAAATGTTTTTTTCTCCCAGTACTTGGGCTTTCACACTGAGTACATCCCCAGTTCCTTTCGATTTTTAAAAATTTGAGACAGGATCTCACTAAGTTGCTAAGTGCCCAGGCCGTACTCAAATTTACAGTCCTCTTGCCTAAGTTCCCCAGAGTTCTGGAATTACACTCCAATTATTATTATTTATTTTTTTTTTTTGGTAGCAGGAATTGAACTCAGGACCTTACACCCGCCAGGAAGGCACTTTTGCTGTTGAGCTATATCCCTGGCCCTCCAATTAATATTTTAAAATGTTTGTCAGATTGAGCTGGGCGTGGTGGCGCTTGCCTTTAATCCCAGCACTCGGGAGGCTGAGGCAGGAGGATCGTTGTGAGTTTGAGACCAGCCTGGGCTGCAAAGTGAGTTCAAGACCAACCTGAACTGCAGACCTGCAGATCCTGTCTCAAAAAATAGGACTGGGGATTTAGCTCAGTGGCCTAAGCTCCTGCCTGGCAGGTACAAGGTTGTGAGTTCAATCCCCAGTACTGAAAAAAAAAAGGTTTGTCAGAGCCGAGCGTGGCGGCACATGCCTGTAATCCTAGCACTTGGGAGGCTGAGGAAGGAGGATTGTTGTGCATTCAAGACCAGCCTGAGCTACAAAATGAGCTCAAGGCCAGTCTGAATTGCACAGTGAGACTCTGTCTCAAAAAGACAAAAAAACAAACAAAAATAAAGTAAAATAAAATAAAACGTTTGTCAGGCAGGATATGGTGGTGCATGCCTATAATCCCAATATTCAAGACAGGAGATCCTGTGAGTTCAAGGCCAGCCTAGACTACAGAGGGAGATCTAGTCTCAAAACACATATACACACATACACCTCCCTGGCTTTACTCCCTAGACTTCTTTGTTTTTTCTTCCATGCTCATCATACCCAAATTCCCTAAAGATACATTTTGTTTGTTTGTTTTTTGGTGGTACTGGGAATCGGATTCAGGGCCTTGCCAGGCAAGTACTGAGACACTCACATCCCTGGCCCAAAGATACTATTATAGTCCATAAATTATCCTTTTTTTTTTTTTTTTTTTTTTTTTTTTTTCGGCACCGGGGATTGAACTCACAACCTCGCGCTTGCCAGGGCAGGCGCTTAAGGCACTGAGCCAAACTCCCGGCCCTGGTTTTTTGAAGCAGGGTCGCATTATGCAGCTCAGGCCGGCCTTGCGCTCGCGTTGTAGCCCAGGCCGGCCTCGAACTCACAACGCTCCGCCTACCTCAGCCTCCCGAGTGCTGGGATTAAAGGCGTGCGCCACCACGCCCGGCCCATAAATTATCCTAGTTGATCAATCTGGAGCTGGGGATTTAGCTCAGCAGCATAAGTGCCTGCCTGGAAAGCACGAGGTCCTGTGTTTGATCCCTGGTACAAAAAAAAAAAAAAAAAAAAAAAAAAAAAGGCATCGATCTGATCTTATAATGAAGAAACAGATTCAAGTTGGGTGTGGTGGTGCACATCTGCACAGTGAGCTCAAGCAGCCAAAACTACATCGCAAGACCTGTAGAGAGCTGTTGAAGCTGGAGATTGATCACATGTGTGGGGCTAAAGCGAGGCCAGTCTTGAAAACATAGCCTAAAACAAGCTACTTAAACAAGCTGTTCCAGCACCAAGGTAGCAAGAGGCCCAGGCCAGCCAGGCAAACAAGTTGCTAGGCAGCAGGGTTGAAATTGACATTCTTGAGCTGGGCAGTGGTGCACACCTTTAATCCCAGCACTGGGGAGGCTGAGGTAGGTGGAGCATTGTGAGTTTGAGGCTGGTTTGGTCTACAACGGGAGTGCAAGGCCGGCCTGAGCTACATAGTGTGACCCTGCCTCAAAAAACTAGGGCTGGGAGTTTGATTCAGTGGCTTATGTGCCTGTCTGGCAGGCGTGAAGCTGTGAGTTTGATCCCAGGTGCTGTAAAATAAATAAATAAGCCGGGCGTGGTGGCGCACGCCTTTAATCCCAGCACTCGGGAGGCTGAGGTAGGCGGAGCGTTGTGAGTTCGAGGCTGGCTTGGGCTACAACGCGAGCACAAGGCTGGCCTGAGCTACATAGTGCGACCCTGCCTCACAAAAACCAGGGCCGGGAGTTTGGCTCAGTGCCTTAAGCGCCTGCCCTGGCCAGCGCAAGGTTGTGAGTTCAATCCCCGGTGCCGCAAAAAAAAAAAAAAAAAATTAATTAATTAATTAACATTCTTCTTTGGAGTATATAAATAAAGGTGCTACAGTGTTTGAGCAGTTCCTTCTCTCCCATCAGGAGAGTAAGAGTTTCACCTGACCCCAGCTTTGTCTCTTCTTTATTGTCTCATCCTCTCACCGTGCTTCACCCTGAGAACATCTAGAGCTGCAGCCGGCTGCTACAAACATCCTGCTTAAAACAACAACAAAAAAAAAAAAAAAAAAAAAAAACAGAGGGGCTGGAGATGTGGCTCAGTGGTAGAGCTCTTGCCTTGCATATACAAGGTCCTGCATTTGATTCCCCAGCAGCACACACACAAAAAGAAAAAACAAAGGTGTGGGGGAGAAGAGAAGAGAAAAAGATTTAGAGTTTAAAGAATGCTTTTAGGCAAAACATCTTAGATCACACAACTTTTTTTTTTTTTTTTTTTTTTTTTGAGATAGGGTCTCGCTATGCAGTTCAGGCTGGCCTTGAGCTCACTTTGTAGCCCACACTGGTTTCAAATTTGCAATAATCCTCTTGTCTCAGCCTCCCGAGTGCTGGGATTAAAGGCGTGCGCCACCACGCCTGACTTAGATCACACATTTTAAAGGACATTTCCAAGATCACATTTATGTCCCCAATTCTACCTCTCCATCATAATGCACCTCTCCTCTATGGAGTTCACTCTGTTCCTTCTGAATGTGCACCACATTAACTCTACCTGATAAATCTACACATGTCTCTAAAAGACATGTCCTGTAATTCTTTTCCTGTGATGTGGGTTGATGAACTTATTCTGTCAGGCAGAATACTTGAAGCTCCAACCTTCTTTTGGGGGGAACTCCTTGGACACCATGCAGTGACAGTTTGACACTAATAATTTCATTAAAATGTAGTATATAGCAGTCTAAATACCCAGGTAAAGTGTGCAGATCACCAGATTGGAATAAAAATCAAGACACAAGTTTACAATTTTTGGGCAAGGTGGTGAACACCTGTGATTCCATTTACTTGGGAGGTAAGAAGGAAGAATCACTTGAATGTATGAGTTCAAGACCAGCCTGGACAGCACAGCAGACCCTATCTCAAAAAAGAAAAAATACCCACACACAATAAATATGAAGACGCAGGTTGAAAGTAAAAGGATAGAAAAAGATGGACTCATTAAAAAAATTAGTATTTCGTTTATAGATCAGAAGGCGTGGCATAACAAAATGAAAAGACATGATGGCATGGCTGAGAACATCTATAATTCCAACACTCTGGGAGACAGAAACAGAAAAATCACAAATTGGAGCTGAGCCTGGGCAATCTAGTGATATAGCAAGTCCCTTTCTTAAAACAAAAATAATGCCTTGGCCAGGTGCGTGGTGGTGCACACCTTAATCCTAGCATTTGGGAGGCCGAGGCAGGAAGATTACAGTTAGTTCAAATCCAGGTTGGGCTACAAAATGAGTTCAAGTTCAACCCAAACTGCATAGTGAAACCCTGTTTTAAAAAGACAAAAAAAAAAAAAAAAAAAAGCCCTGTGTGGTGGTGCATGCCTGTAATCCTAGTGTTACAAGGTAGTCTCCTTCTCAAAGTGGCTCACCAAATAAACATTACCAGGTTTTGTGGCCCTCATGTCTCCTTCTGGAGTTAGATTCTAGGTTCTTCTCATTTTGAGCAAAAAAGTAAATAAAACAAGCAAAAATAATGACAAAGTTTATTTGAAAAAGTAAAAGTGAAGGGTGTGGTGGTGCACACCTGTAATCTGAGCACTTGGGAGGCTGAGGCAGGGGAATTGCCATGAGTTTGAGGCCAGGCTGCTCTACATAAGTGAGTTCAAGGTCAAGCTACACTACATAGTGAGATCCTGTATCTAAATAAATAAATTTTTTAAAAAGTGAAGAGCGAGGGAGAACCTGGCTCTGCAGAGTAAACTGCCAAGTAAAAGAGGAAAAAGCGAGATAAAAGAGCTCCTTGGAGGACACAGGGCAGACTACTATGAGGAAAGCCATGATAGCAAACTCTTCTTGGCATCTGTGTCTTTTATGCCTTCTACATTTTGAGGAAACCTTCAAGAACTACACATGGGTCCTAGGAGGTGATTCTGGGACTCCCACACCTCTCCTCTCAGCTAATCTAAGCCATGCCCTATCTCTTATCTCATTTCCCCCTAAGTGACACAAATCCCTGTAATTCTTTAAGGGGTGTTGAAGGAGTGGAGGTCCTGCCTTCTATGGCTTCTTCAAACTAGGAGGGACTATAGATCTTACCTATTGGGGATTATATGCTCTCCAACTGCCTTGGGGTGTTGTGGTGCAACGGCAAGCAGGAACACTGAAAGGACACCCAGGATTTGGAGGCAGATTTATTTACATCAACAGGCACTGATTAGGATCCTTCCCAGGATATCAGTCCCCAATCTCTGGTGGTGGAGTGCTTATATGGGATAAGCAAGCAGGAAGTACAGAGGCAGAACAGCTTGTCAACTGGGGATTGGTTTACATAACATGAATCACAGTGACCAGCCATGCATCACAGTGACCAACTGTTTCTGAGAGATAGAAGCAACTAAAACAGGAGCTATTACCTGGACAACTAAGAAACTGAAATATACTGGCCGGGGAAGCCATTTTCTGTTACAGTGGCCCACTTTCTGGGTTGAAAGAAGAAAAACCCATCAGAAAACAACAAGAAAAGAATTAATGAGCATTGAGCTGCCTATTTGATGAAAGGAACTTCACTAATAGACCAAATATGAGAAGCAGGTCAGATTTGTAGACACACTGGCGTCTTACTTTTTGAAGACAAACCTCAAGTCTTCCAGAGGCTCACAAGAGTAGCTTTCTCCTTTTGGACGATCTTGTTCTTTAGACAGTTCAAGTGGAGCTGGCTTTATTTTAGAAAGATGAACCCAGTTATCTATTCCTGCCACCTTTACTGCAGTGGGTGTGGCAATGACCAGTGAGAAGGAGCCCTTCCATTTTAGCTTTAATTGGTCACGGGTGTTGCCTCTGTCCATATTTCTATGAGCACTTGATCAACAGGATGGGGCAGGACTCCTGTTGTACCTCACCAAGGTTAATGAGATATTGTAACAGACTTGTGGTCTCTGGGTCTACTATCACACCAGATGGTAGAAATGGCCTCTCATATAGCATCTCAAGTGGGCTCAAACTTTGCCCAGTTTTGGCATTGCAGCCAGGATTCATGTCTCTTGGCAAAGTTTTGCCAGAACTCACTTTATTTTTTAAATCAGATTTTATTGGTACATTTTAGATATAATGATCACTTTAATCATAGAGCACTTGCATCAACATAATGAAATAATTTGATTCTTTTTTTTTTCCCATTTCCCTACCCTCCCTTCAACCCTTCCTCCCCTTCCCAAACAAAACCTTTGTTTCCATTTTTTTTTAAAGTTTCCCCTTCTTTCAGAACTCACTTTAGGGTCTGATTGGCTCTCTCTACGTTTCTGGAAGACTGAGGCCACCAGGTGGAATGGAGGTAGCACTTTATTCCTAAAGTCTTTGCCACCTCCTAAGTTATTTGGGAGGTAAAAGAAGGTCTATTGTTACTCTAGAAGGACTTGGATAGTCCAAATCTGGCGATGGTTTCCTTGAGAAGCACCTTGACTACCTCAGTAGCCTTTTCTTTTCTTTTTTCTGAGTATTCTTTTCTGAATGGGCAGGAAAGGCTTCAATCCATCTTGCAAAGGTGTCAATTAGGAAAAACATTTGTTTAAATGCTCTACATGGTGGGCTGTGAATAAAGTCTAGTTGCCAGTCCTCCCCCAGGCATGCACCCTGCCCCTGCACGAGTTCTAATAAAGGAGGTGGTTTGGGTTTGCCCAGGTTATTGTAGGCACAGAGGGGGCAAGTTTGCAGGCCTGTTGGGTGGTTGCTACTAGTCTGAATCCTATGAAAATTAGAGTGGCCATCTCCAATGTAGCATCTCTTCTAAAGTGGAAGGAATCAGGGCCGGGAGTTTGGCTCAGTGGCAGGCACAAGGTTGTAAGTTTGATCCCCGGTGCCACAAAAAAAAAAAAAAAAAAAAAAAAAGGAAGGAATCATGAAGTGTTCTTATAGGCTTCCACTGTGCCCTTTGGGGAAGGACCAGTTTGTTTTCAAAGGGACCAGAGTCCCTTTTCAATTCCCCTTGTCACAAGGCCTATTTATCTTCCTAGGGAGTATAGACTGGTTTTAATGATTCCACCGGAGTTGGAAATAAGGCTAGAGTCTTAAAGGGCTATAAGGCTGCCCTTTTGCTTCTCTATAAGCCTTTTGATTTCCCAAGGAGACTTCAGACATGTCCCTTTGGTCCCCTTTACAGTGCATGACTGCAATCTGCTAGGGAAGTTGGATTGCCTCTAGGGGCTGTAGAATTTTTTGCCTGTATTTTATAGATAATTGACAAAGCTACTTCATCGGTGAACTGTACCTCCTCAGGGTTGTGGAGAGGCAGGTCACTGATGTCTTGCCTGCTTGCATAGTTCTGGGAGGTCACTTATTCACAACAATGGCTAACTTCTGGGCCTGTCAACATCAAAGAAGAAGGGTTAATGTAGTGCAAATTTTTATAATAACCTCAGGGGTATCTAAGATAGTGTAGCGCAAATTTTTATAATAACCTCAGGGGTATCTAAGAGCATAGCTAGGTAATTAACGAGTCGTTCCCCTGTTAACCTTACAAGTAACTTTTTGTCTCCAGAATAGCTGTGACTTGAAGGTGTTATGGTTTGTGTTTAGATGACCCCCAAAGCCTCATGCACTTTTTTTTTTTTTTTTTTTGGTGGCACCAGGGATCAAACTCACAACCTCCCACCTGCCAGGCAGGCACTTAAGCCACTGAGCCAAACTCCCAGCCCTAGTTTTTTGAGACAGAGTCGCACTATGTAGCTCAGGCCAGCCTTGACTCACATTGTAGCCCAAGCCGGCCCGAAACTCACAATGCCCCTCCTACCTCAGCCTCCCAAGTGCTGGCATTAGCCTCACGCACTTTTAGATGGGGCTTTTTTGGAGGTAACTGAATCTAGAGTTTGTGACTGATTCATGGTTCAATGCTAGGATTAAGGATACTAGAATTAAGGCTGGGTGATTGCTGGATTAGTTCACTGATTAGATTGGCATCACCCTAATCCCAGCAGTCTGGATAAGATGAGAGGGACAAAAAGAGACTTCTCTCCCTTTTTGCTCTTGTTATTTTTGCTGTCTTCCATTGCCATAAACTGTTGCCCCTCTGCTATGTGTCACTCTGCCTTAGAGATAGCAAATTATGGACTGAAACCTCTACAACATGTGAGCTAAATAAACCTTTCCCCCTTTAACTTTGAGTGTCTGATATTTCGTCTCAGCAATGAGAGAAAAGTACTAAGACAGATGAGGAGTCTGGATTTCTAGTCTTTGTCCCAAAGCTAACTTTGTGGCTTCTTCTGTTGGTACAGTTGCAAAGAATATCTGGTTAACAGTCTCCTCTACCCCAGCTATGGCTGGAGATCCAGAAGAGGGTTTTTAGAAAAGCAAATCCAAACAGAATGAATCAGCTGACACATGATGTCTAAGATTACCCAGGGTTCCTCAGAAGAGATGATGATGTCCATGGGCAGGGGCATTCCTGGTTTCCCTGGGCCTCTTCAGTCGTCAGAGCAGGAAATAAGGGTTTGGCTGACCTAGTCTGTTTCTGTGAGCAGGGACAGTAAACCCTCCAGGGCCATCATTCAGCACATTGACTGCCTCACACGCAGCCAGGCAGTGGCTTGGTGAAGTCACATGCCCAATTTGCAGTCTAGTTCCACTTGAAACAGAAACCTCGATTATCCTTGTGTTTTCCCTTACATGATTTGAGTAAACTTAAAGCACTGATAAAGCTCAGTGGTACAGCACCTGTCTGGCAAGTGCAAGGGCCTGAGTTCAATTCCCAGCACCAAAAAAAAAAAAAAAAAAAAAAAAAAAAAAAAAAAAAAAGAAAGCATTGTCAGTTGTGACAACTATAACCCTAGCCTTTTCTTTTGTCCCTCCTCTGGATTCCGATTGTTGAAGAAAAGACCATGTTCAGCAACTGGGCCATATGTAACTGTGGGTCCATCTGAAGTTTTTGTAGTATATGTTAACTATTTGGGACTGATTGACAGATGTGCTTCTTCCTCCCTGAAAGAAGATGGATCTATAGCAGTATATTGGGGTTTTTTTGTTTGTTTGTTTTTTGAGACAGGGTCTTGATATGCAGTTCAGGATGGCCTTGAGTTCACTTTGTAGTCCAGGCTGGTCTTGAACTTGCAACAATCTTCCTGCCTTAGCCTCCTGAGTGCTGGGATTACAGGTGGGTGCCACCATGCCTGGGTCTATATTAGTATATTTGTGAAAGATTTAATATACTCCTTTACCTCCATGGTAAGAGCAGCTAGCATGTCAGACATCATTCTTAGTCCTCCACTAGTATTACAGTCCCAGTTTGGTTCTGTTGAAGGAAGAATAACCTTTCAGGATGGTTTCTTTCCCTTTTTAAAACACAGCATTCATCTACATCGTTCCTAGTCTCTTGTACATTTGTAACTGAAAAACTGGCCTGATTTACAGTACTGGCCTGGAGATTGCAAGAGAAATTGGAAGAAAGCTCCAAGTATCATCAAGCAGGTCAGAGAGACTCACATCCCTTGAGAGACAAGTGGGGGTCTCAGGATGGGGTCATCCACAATATTTCTCTCCTCCTCAGGGGCCACTCTAAATACCACAGTTCCTGAGTATTTCTTTTGATAGAGAGTCACAAAAACCTGAACATAAGGCATTTCATTCCACCATGTATGTCTTTTTTTTTTTTTTTTTTCGGCACCAGGGTTCAAACTCACAACCTCACACCTCCCAGACAGGCGCTTAAGCCACTGAGTCAAACTCCCGGCCCTAGTTTTTTTTTTTTTTTTTTGCGGCACCAGGGATTGAACTCAGAGCCTCGCTCCTGCCAGACAGACGCTTAAGCTGCTGAGCCAAACTCCCGGCCCTGGTTTTTTGAGGCAGGGTCGCACTTATGTAGCTCAGGCCGGCCTTGCGCTCACGTTGTGGCCCAAGCTGGCCTCGAGCTCACAACGCTCCGCCTACCTCAGCCTCCCGAGTGCTGGGATTAAAGGCGTGCGCCACCACGCCCAGCTTCGGCCCTAGTTTTTTGAGGCAGGGTCGCACTATGTAGCTCAGGTCTGCCTTGTGCTCGCATTGTAGCCCAAGCCGGCCTCAAACTCACAACGCTCCACCTACCTCAGCCTCCCAAGTGCTGGGATACCATGTATGTCTTAAGCAGAAACGCTGTAACTGGAGAACAGTCTCATAGTTTAAAGTACCATCCCTTACTCATCTCTCACCCTCTCTCAGTCCATAAACTATTCTTGTTTTAGATAATCAGAATTAAACCTCTCACATTCAACAAGAATGCGGCCTAGTGGTTATGTCAGTGAAATCCATGTAGCAGTGAAGTCCAAGAAGTTACCCATTGGTTCAGCTTGGGGCCTATAAAGAGAAGGAGACAAGTAAGTCTTTATTCCTTATGACGGTGTCTTAGTTTCTTTTCTCTTGTTGCTGAGACAAAATATCTGATGCCCAAAATTAAGGAAGGTAAGGTTTATTTGGTTCACAGTTTGTAGAGGTTTCAGTTCCTACATGGCTGGCTCCAAGGTCGAGTGGCACATGGCAGAGGGCAACAGTTCATGATAGTGGAAGACAGCAAAAGCAACAAGAGCCAAAAGGGGAGGAGAGCAGACAGAAGACTCTTTCTGTCCCTTACATTATATGCAGGCCACCCACCCTAGGGTGGGTGGGTGTAGCACTCACACTTATAATCCCAGCATAGGACAACGAATCAATCACAAACTCTGGAAGCCTGCCCCCATGACTGCATGAGGGGACACCAACCATAATAGATAGTGTCCCATGGAGAAGGAGGAGACGCGAGGTTTCCACAAAGCGTCCCTTGTGAGGCCCTAACACAGACAAGTCTCTGCCCAACCAATGCCAGCATCCTTAAGCACAGAAGAAAGCCCCCTGGGGTTTTGTCTCCATATTAAAACCCATTACCTTAGAAGAAGGGAGTCAAGTCACTTGCTGGCCTTACCTGGTCCTTTAACTCCCATAAAGTAAAGGTGGAACGTCCTGAAGCAAAGTTCTCATAGTCTTTTGATCCCCTTGATGTTCAATCTGCATTTCAAATCCTTTGACGACTCTTTATATTCCTTTTTGTTGTTGTTGTTGTTGTTGTTGTCTTTTTGAGACAGGTTTCACTATGCAGTTCAGGTTGGCCTAGAACTCACTTTGCAGCCTAGGCTGGTACTGAATTTGCAGCAATCCTCCTGCCTCCTGCCTGGGGTTATAGGCGTGCTATATCATGCAAACAGGGACTCTATTTATATACTGAGCCCCTTGATGGCTCAGTTGGTATTTTGAGTCCTTTAATGACTCTACTTAGCCAGAATGGAGCCAAGCATGAAAATTGTCTTTGGCATTTACTCCAATAGTAAGAGAGGGGCCCGACTCTCCCTTTTTTTTTTTTTCTTTAACTCTCCTTTTGCATACACACTGTCTCTTTAATTAAATTAAATTAATTTTTCCTCCCAATGACATTTTAGATATACATAATGATTACATTCATCAACTGAAATTTTATTTTATTTTATTTATTTATTTATTTTTGCGGCACCGGGGATTGAACTCACAACCTCGCGCCTGCCAGGGCAGGCGCTTAAGGCACTGAGCCAAACTCCCGGCCCTGGTTTTTTGAGGCAGGGTCGCACTATGTAACTCAGGCCGGCCTTGCGCTCACGTTGTAACCCAAGCCGGCCTCGAACTCACAACGCTCCGCCTATCTCAGCCTCCCGAGTGCTGGGATTAAAGGCGTGCGCCACCACGCCCGGCTTCAACTGAAATTTTAAATGCTGTTTATTTGTTCTGCTCAGGCTGTAAGGAATAGGTTTTTAAATTACCTGCTTTTAAATGAGGAAGAATTTCAGCCAGGAAGTTATAGTCCCTAATGGGATTTAAAACAGGGAGGATGTAAGTCAGTTGAAGCCAGTGTGAACAGGCCTTCCCAGTTGTTAATCCACCCTGGCAAAAGCCTCAGGCCCCTCTGTTTATTTTTTTAAAATTATTATTATTATTATTTGCTTTTTTTTTTTTTAGAAACAGTGTCTGTGTAGTTTAGGCTACCCTTGAATTGACTACGTAGCCCAGGCTGGACTCAAATTCAGAGCAATCCTCTTGCCTCAGCCTGCTAAGTGCTGGGTTTACAGGCATGTGCCACCATTCCCCTCAGGCATTTCTTTCTCAAAGGAACAGGTATTTCTCTTCTGTGTGAGGAAAATAATTCAACTAGAAAAGAAGTTCCTGCTGGGTGTGGTGGTACATCCATATAATTCCAGCACTTGAGAGGCCTAGGCAGGAGGATTGCTATAAATTCAAGGCCACACTGGGCTACAAGCTGAGTTCAAGGCTGGTCTGAACTACATGGCAAGATCCTGCCAAAAAAAAAAAAAAAAAGAAAGAAAAAAACAAAGACAAAGAAAAAATAAGAAAGAAAGAAAAAGAAAAGAGTTTCCTCCTTTTCTTGTTTTTGTTTTTTTGAGACAGGATCTCAGTATGTAGTTCAAACTGGCCTTGAATTCACTATGTAGCCCAGGATGGCCTTAAACTCACCATGATCTTTCTGATTCAGCCTCCAGGCATGTGTCACTGCTGGTTCCTCTCTCTCGTTCTCCAGAATCAGAGGCTTAGTTTGTAAAGCTAGTAACTAATAAAGAAAATTATACCAGGCATCGTGGTACATACCTGTAACCCTAGTACTTGGGATGCCGAGGCAGGAGTATTGTTGTGAGTTTGAGGCCAGTCTGGGCTACAAAGTGAGTTCAACATGAGTGTGAACTGCACAGTGAGACCCTGTCTCAAAAAGACAAAAAAAAAAAAAAAAAAAAAAAAAAAAAAAAAAAAAAAAAAAAAAAAAAAAAAAAAAAAAAAAAAAAGAAAAGAAAGAAGTAAGAAAGGAGAAGAAAACGATGGTGGCTGTTGATGTAAGCCCACATCTAGCCATGAGTCTACGCAGGCTCTCAGTCTATTTATTTGTGTCATGCCCAGAGTGGGGCACCTTTAATACTACCATCACATTCTTAATCCCAGCATCATACCCTTAATTCCACCATCACACCAAAACACAAACCGAAGAGGGGAGAAACGTCATTGACAAAACTGGGATAAATGGGGATCAGGCTAATTTTCAAAAGAAAAGGGCAGCAAACGAACATGTGGACAAGGCATGCCACAAGAAATCTGAAAAAAAAAAAAAAAAAGGAAGATAGAAAGAAAAAAATGTATTGTGGTTGGAAGAAAAACAAAAGTCATCTCATTCCTTTCTCCCCAGCCCCCAGGGCCAGAAAAGCAGCAGACAGGTCTCTGTGTACCATGAGAAGAGTCCCTTGTATTCTAGGCCAAGGGGAGAAAGTAAGGGAAAGAATGAGAAAAGCCTTAAACCTTCATGATGTTTCAGGAAAAAGCAAAAATTGCATCCATTCAGCATTATCTGTTCTCCTCCTGGCTGATTACACCAAATAAATGTTACTGGGTAGCTTCTAAAAGTGGCTCAGATAAACATTATGAGGTTTTGTGGTGATGACATCTCCTTCTGGAGTTGGATTCCAGGTTCTTCTCATCTCAAATGAAGAACTGAATGAAGTGAGCAGGGAAAAAAAAAAAAAGGGGTAACAAAAATTAAAAGCCAAGCCAGGCATGGTGATGCATGCCTTTAATCCCAGCACTCTGGAGGCTGAGGTAGGTGGAGCATTGTGAGTTCGAGGTCAGCTTGGGCTACAACGTGAGCAAGGCCAGCCTGAGCTACATAGTGCAACCCTGCCTTGAAAAAAAATAGGGCCGGGAGTGTGGCTCAGTGGCTTAAGCACCTGCTGGGAAAAAAAAAAGTAAAAGTCGGGGGTCAGGATTTAACTTAGCGGCACAAGTGCCTGCCTGACAAGTGCAAGGTTGTAAGTTCGATCCCTGGTACCCCCCCCCCAAAAAAAGTAAAAAAAGTAAAAAGTAAAAACCAGGCATGGTGGCACACGTCTGTAATTCCTGCACTGGGGAGGCTGAGGCAAGAAGATCATCGCAAGTTCATGACTAACCTGGATTACAAAGTGAGCTTAAGAACAGCCTGAACTGTATAGTAAGACCCTGTCTCAAAAAGACAAAAACAAGGGACTGGACGTGGTGGCACACGCCTGTAATTCCAGCACTCAGGAGGCTGAGACAGGAGGATCATTGCAAATTCAAAACCAGCCTTGGCTACACAGTGAGTTCAAGGCCAGCCTGAACTACATAGCAAGACCTTGTCTCAAAAAAAAAAAAAAAAAGAAAGAAAGAAAAAGACAAAAACAGAACAAAAAAGTAAAAGTGCAAAATGAAAGAGAAACTGACTCTGAAGAGCAAGCTTGGGCTTGTTGTGGGAAAATTCTCAAGCCAAACCAAACCAAAAGGAAAACTCTCTGCACTGAGGAGATAAGAAAGCAGCCTTTAATCTTTTACACCAGTGGACTGTTGAATCTTCAGGCCAATGGACTGTTGCAGGATAATTCCACAAAGGCAACAGTACTGAATTTACAGAGAACTTAGTTTGTATAGAATTTAGAAGTAGGAGGTACAAGTCAAGTAACAAAATGGTACATAATTGGTTACATGCATTGAGTCATATGTTGACAGGCAGGCTAGCCTTGAACAGATTTGTTGAAACAAAGGAAATGTCTATCATAATAAAGAAACACTCCAGGAAACAAGGGGAAGGCCCCTTATAGAGTGAGCATAGTTAAAGGCATTACCACAATATAGAAACATTCCAGGCAGAGGGCTCTTTCAGAGTGTCCTTGACTAGCCCAGGGTGCCTTAAGGTACAGACAATGACTCATCAGAGATATGCAGCTGGGCTGTAGACACTGTCAGGGTCAATTGAATTCAGCAGAAACAGCAGAACTGAAACTTGGTCAGAGACCTCTAATTAATCATGAAATACCTATAAGTTCGCTATTTTATAAATGTGTTCTTACATTATAATTGTTCCCTAACAGGTTGAGTAAAAGAGTTTTTAAAAAGCAAGACAAAAGTATACCCTAAAGGACGCAGGGCTGGCTACCATGAAGAAAGCTGTGATTGTGAGCTCTTCTTCGTGTCTGTGTCCTTTTATGGCATCTGCAGCTTGAGGAAACCCTTGAGAACTTCTATATAAGGGTCCTGAGAGATGGGGCTGAAATCCCACACCTCTCTTCCTAGTCAGATCGCCATGAGTTCCAGGCCATTCTGATTTACGTATGAATTCAAGGCCAGCCTAAACTACATAGCCAAGAGTCTGTCTCATTCAAAACAAACAAAAAGTTAAAAAAAAGAAAAAAAGAATCTAATAAAATAAAGATGTTGACCATTCATGGGCCACGGGGAGGAGAACAAGAAGCCAGCCACTTCCTGTTAGTCAGTGCCATGGAGAACCAGATGCCAGCCTTGCTGGTGTGCGGGCTGGGAGACTAGAAGAGCCAAGCCTCCTCCCCTTCCTCCATAATCGACTGGCTGATCCAGTGAAACACTTTGCAGGCCTAAAGCCAGTAGTCTGATCATCTATTTAGAGGATAATGATACATAATGTAGCATCTATGGGGAATATTCTTCTGAAGGTGGTAGCCATTGTTAATTCCCTATTATCTTGTTTTAAAGTCCTGTATCAATTTCATTGTTTGGTTTGGTTTGGTTTTATTGTTTTGTCTTGTTTGATTTTATTATATCTGATGGCATGGGCAGTTATTTCAAAGATAACAAGATGTATTATGGTAGTCATTTTGGATTTACTATTATCTTGTTTTGAAGTCCTGCATTGCATTCATTGTTTTATTTTTATTGGTTCTATTCTGTTCTGTTTGATTTTACTATGTCTGATGGTATGGGAAGCTATTTTGAAGACAACAAGAGGCATTATGACAGCCATTGTTGATTTCCTATTATCTTTTGAAATCTAGTATCACACTGTTTTGTCTTTATTCTGTTTTACTTTGCTTGGTTTTATTCTCTTTAAAATAAAAACAAATAAAGACAAGATGTTACTCCAGCCTGGGAGGCTGAGGGAGCAGGATTGCAGGTTTGAGCTCAACCTAGGCAAGTTAGTGATTTATAGAGATTGTATCTCAAAAAAAAAAATTTTTTTTTGATACCAGGGATCAAACTCACAACCTCACCCTTGCCAGGCAGGTGCTATGCTGCTGAACTACATCCCCAGCCCCAGGGATGGATTATTTTCAAACTTTGGTTTATTATGAATGAAAACTTTGGACTATGGTTTTCTTTCTATTGGATAAGTTTGGAAGTTCAAAGCTAGATTTTATTGTGGGTATAAATTTTTATTTTTATTTTTGTCATTTATTTATTTATTTATTTTTTGCGGCACTGGGGATCAAACTCACAACCTCACACCTGCCAGACAGGCGCTTAAGCCACTGAGCCAAACTCCCGGTCCTAGTTTTTTTGAGGCAGGGTTGCACTGTGCAGCTCAGACTGGCCTTGCGCTTGCGTTGTAGCCCAACCCGGCCTCAAACTCACAACACTCCTCCTACCTCAGCCTCCCAAGTGCTGGGATTAAATGCGTGCGACATAACACCCGGCTTGTTTTTGTCTTCTTTTTTTTTTTTTTTGCGGCACCGAGGATTGAACTCACAACTTTGTGCCTCTCAGACAGGCGCTCAAGTCACTGAGCCAAACTCCCGGCCCTGGTTTTTTGAGGCAGGGTCACACTGTGTAGCTCAGGCCGGCCTTGCGCTCGAGTTGTAGCCCAAGCCGGCCTCAAACACACAACGCTCCTCCTACCTCAGCCTCCGGAGTGCTGGGATTAAAGGCGTGCGCCACCACGCCCGGTTTATTTTTGTCTTTTTGAGACAGTTTCACTATGCAGTTTAGGCTGGACTTGAACTCACTTTGCAGCCCAGGTTGGACTCAAATTCAAAGCAGTCCTCCTTCCTCAGCCTCTCTAGTGCTGGGATTACAGGCATGTGCCACCACACCTGGCTAAATTTTTATTTATTTAGGTTTTTTGGGACCTTCCCAGGCTGGCATCAAACTCAGTGTTTTTTTTTTGTTTGTTTGTTTGTTTGTTTTTGAGACAGGGTTGCTCTATGTAGACCAGGCTGGTCTTGAACTACTTAGTCCAGGCCTGTCTTCAAACGTGTGACCATCTTCTGCCTCAGCCTGCCAAGTGCTGGGATTACAGGCGTGAGCCAGCAGCCGGGCAAACTCAGGTTTAAATATTCCTGCCTGAGGGTATAAATTCTGTTAAGAAAGCCAAACCGATTTTCAGAGTGAGTTGAAAATCACAATGGAAAAGGATGCGCCAGAGGTTTAGCTCAGCAGCACAAGTGCCTGCCTGGCAAGTGTGAGGTTATGAGTTTGATCCCCAGTACCAAAAAAAACCAAAACCAAGAGCAAAACAAAACAAAAAACAATGGATAAGAGTTTCAGGCACTCTCCATTTCTGCCTTGCTTAGTAGAGCTTTTTTTTTTTTTTTTTTTTGTGGTACCAGGGATCGAACTCACGACCTCGAACTTACCAGGCAAGCACTTGAGCCACTGAGCTAAATCCCACGCCCAGAAGTTCTAATCTATAGTCCCAGTTGTTTATTCTCCTGATAATGTTAAACAACTTTTGAGAAGTACTGTATCTGTTTAAAAAAATTTTTTTTCCTTCTATACTGGGAATCAAACCCAAGACCTCTCATAGTCTAGACAAGCGCTCTATTCTGAACTACACCTTCGAACCTTTTTCGGAGGCGTGGGTTATTATGTGGAATATTTTTAGCGATGTATTTCGTCCCGTTTATGGTTATTACTGTTCTTCGCTTCACTCGGTTTAACGGACCAGCGCCCTACAGACGTACGCGGTCAGTACAGACTGGATTCAGAACCGTTCAATGGTTGCTGGGCGCGACCTGCGATGGGCGCCAAGGCTCACGCGATGATTGGCTGAAGGAGAACTTCCGCAGGCTCTTCCGGCTTCTGGCCCTGAGCATCGGTGGTTGGCTGGCCTGGTCCAGCGCAAAGCCTCCCGGGATTTGTAGTTTTTATGCTCTGTTGGGGCCGCCAGGAAGGGTTATTGTGGTTGGAGTCTCTAAGAGGCAATTGCTCTGGTTCGCGACAGCTGGCACAATGTCCCGCCTGTCGGTGCCCTGTCACGTGAAAGGCGCTGTAGCCCTGCAAGTGGGCGACGTGCGGACTTTCCAAGGCCGGCCTGGCGTGCTGGTCATCGATGTCACCTTCCCTAGCATTGAGCCTTTCGAGGTAAGCCGGGTGGGCGGGATGGAGCTCTTGGGCGGGGCAACGGGGAATTTGGGCGTTGCCCAGGCGTTTAATCTTTCACCCAAGCCTCTGCAGCGTCACTGGGGAACTAGGTAACCTTTCAGTTTATTTCTAAAGTAGTACCTACAGTATGTACTAGAATAATGCACCCTGCTCTGTTCTCTTCTCCATCGCTTCCCCACGTTCCAGGACAGCGCCGGCACGAAGGTGCCAGGAAGTGGGCTAGTTGGTGCTGGAAATACAACTGTGAGCTGAAGAATGTGAGCGCTAAACTTGTATTGGCCACAGCTGGCGATCATTAAACTATTTACCTCAAACCAGCCTCATTACTGCAGTCCCTGCCAGAGGTCAGAGCAGAACCTCCCAGGCCTGGCACGGTGGTGCACACCTGTAATCTCAGCACTCAGTAGACTGAGGCAGGTAGATCACCTCAAGTTCTAGTCCAGCCTAGGCTACCTAATGAGTTCAAGGCCCGCTAAGAACATCCTGGCGATGCCATTTTTCAATCTTCAGTTGACACTTTTGTATCAGCTGACCGACTAATTGGACTCTACCTGACCACAACACAAAGGACAAAGCCCACTTCAATGGCCTGGCCTTCAGAGCCACTCTGTGGTTGTGCCCCCCTCTTGACCCCATACACTTACATTACATTATATAGTTGTCTCCCAAGCTGTTCCTTATAGTCAACTGGGAAACCTAATTAAAGGAACTGACTCACGCTAGGTATCATGGTGCACACCTAAAATCCCAGCACTTGGGAGGCTGGGGCAAGATCACAACAAGTTCAAGGCCAGCCTAATAAGTTAAAGACCAGTTGAAATACAAAAGTGAGACCCTATCAAAAAAACAAAGCAAAAGAAAACAAAAACAGCAACAAAAAACCCCAAAAAGAGGAACTGATCCAGGAAATCATGAGTCAGTAGGGTTGAGGTGCAGTCTGAACACCCATATTTTTAAAATTTCCTGGAGTAACTCTGATGTGTCTCCACTGAGAACCACTGCTATAACCTGGCAGAATTGCTGTTGTGTACCAGGTTCTCTCTGTAAACTTCTCTGTATATGCTATTTTTATATCTCCTATGTTTCTTGGACCACTAGACAAACTGTTCCTTCTTTAGGCCCCATGTGTACATTTTTTGCCTTTACCAGGGTTAGGGCTGTGACACTTTCTTTTTTTTCTTTTTTGTTTTGAGAGAGGGTCTCACTGTGTACTTCCGGCTGGCCTTCAACTCACTATAAAGCCCAGGTTGACCTCAAATTCACAGTGATCCTCCTGCCTCAGCCTCCCACATGTTGGAATTACAGGCGTGGGACACTACATCTGGCAGGGCTATGACTTCTGACAGCATTTAGACATGTGGCAAGATTCACAGTGATAGATTGTTTCCTTGACTTACTGTTTTAGATTGTGAGAACCTCTGGGAAAGTGAAAGTGTGCTTGGTCACAGTGTTTATTGAATTCTTTAGCAGAACAGCATTCTAAAAAAAAGAGGAAGCTGGGCATGGTGCATACCTGTAGTCCCAGCTACTTGGGATATTGAGGTAGGAGGATCATAAGTTTAAACCCAGGCTGGGCAATTCAGCAACCCACACAACCTTGTCTCAAAATAAAATAAAATAAAATAAAATAAAATAAAATAAGTGCTCGGAAGGCTGGGGGCGGGAAGTGTTTGGCCCATACCTGTGATCCCAGGATTTGGGAGGTTGAGACAGGAGGATCACCATGAGTTCGAGGCCAACCTGGGCTTCACAGTGAGTTGAAGGCCAGTCTGTACTACATAGCAAAACCTGTCTCAAAAAACAAAGAAACAGAAATCCAAAAAACCAACCAAACAAAAAAAGAGCTAGGAGTGTAGCTCAGTGTAAAAGTGTTGGGTTCAATCTCTAGTATTTTTTTGGAGGGGTGGTGCTGAGAATGTAGCTCAGTAATAGAGCACCTCTGGTTTTGATCCCCTGTAGGACAGTAAAAAAGAGGCCCTGTGCTTGGTTTGTCATGGAGGGTTGTATATGTTCTAGTTGCAGGAGATCACATTTAAAAATTACTACACAGCGTTTTTGACCATCCGTGTCCGTCAACATACCTCAGCACACACACCAGCTAAGTGGGTGACCTGCCTGCGGGACTACTGTCTGATGCCTGACCCACACAGTGAGGATGGAGCCCAGGAATATGTATCACTATTCAAGCACCAGGTCAGCTGAGCTTCAGTATGGCAAGGGCAGCACTAATAAGGACTTCTGAGAGGCCTGGGGATTGGGCTAGTATACCAGGAGGGAAAGGGGTCAAGACTGGCCTAGGCTGTGGCTCCCAGGCAAGTGCCTTGGACAGCATATTATTTTCTTCTTAAAGACTTGGGGAGGCAGTAGCTTGGGTCACTGCTGATTGGGAGGTTCCTGGGCAGTGAGCTGGGATTTTGGTGGGTCCTTGTATATGTGTGTCAGATGCTGTGTGACATGGCCAGAGTACTGGAGCTGCGTCTCATTCTGCGGCAGCCATCACCACTGTGGCTATCTTTCACAGTGGAGGAGCTGCAGATCTTCCAGCAGGGACCAAAGGTGAGTGAGTAGCCCAAAGTTGTTGGCCCTTTCCTCAAGAGCTATGGCTGGGAGAGCTGAAGTAGTGGGGAGGTGACGGAGGAGAATAGTGAGCTCATAAGGAAGTTAGCCAAGTGTGAATGCTGGAAGCTCATGGTGAGAAGTGAGGCTCTGTCCTCATACTGCCTGACCTTTCAGAGCTGGAACCTTCAGGAGACACTTTTACAGCTTGTGTTCCTGGGGCTTTCTTCTATATAGCTGCAGAACTCAGTAGCATAACTGTTCCCTTGGGCTTCTCTTGACCTCCCAAACAGGGTTTTCCCAATGTCTGAGGCCAGAGATCTTTTTTCTTCTCCTACTCTGTCTCACTTAGGGAAGTATGCCTTTGCTTTGCAGAGCCCCTCTGTGACTTTTCCCAAGTGGCTGTCCCACCCAGTGCCCTGTGAGCAGCCTTCCCTTCTCCTTGAGGTAAGTTCCTACCTTGGGTAAAACCCAGATGGTCCCCTTTCTGTAAGATTATGGGGGTGGATACTGGTGCATTGGTCCAATCTGTGCCATCTTGGGTGTTCTGTGGGATCTGAGGAATCACTGGTATAGGGCTGGGCTGCCTTCTGAACATTCACAAGTCATCTGGGAATATTACTGGTCTCAGCTGGAGAGACCCATACCCTAGCTTGGTCTCTCTAGAGTTCTAAGGGCAGTGCTGGGGAGAGACCCATGGCCATTGACCCCTCCCTCTGGAGCAGGGTCTCCCAGACCCCAGCAGGGTATCCTCTGAAGTACAGCAGATGTGGGCGCTGACAGAGATGATCCGGGCCAGTCATACCTCCACAAGGATCGGCCGCTTTGATGTGAGTAATCTCTTCCTTCTGCTTGGCTTGCATTACCCTGTGTAGGTCAGACCTCATAGTCCTTTGTGTTACAGGTTGATGGCTGTTATGACCTGAACTTGCTCTCCTACACTTGAGCAGTGGCTTCTAGCTGAGATTTTGGCCTTTCCATGCCCACCAGGCTTGGTTTGGGCCACCAGCGACAGAAGTGTGTTCCCGGTGCATTCTCAGTGTTGTCTGCATGTCCATCCTGTCTGAGCCTCGTCCACAGATTCAAGACTCTTGGGACTCACCATGTTGCTTCAGGATGAGTTCCTGGCAAGGGTGCATTCTTTTTTCACCTGGCTGCAACACAATTCCTTCTACCCTAAAAACACTCCAGTTCTTTTTATTGAGAATTCCTGAGTGCCCTCTGCCCATCCTTCCCACATGCACACCCTGTCTTCTGTGGCTATCCACACTGAAGTGCAGAGAGCTGGAATGAACCAGTTCCATCTCACCCTGGAAGGCCACTGCTACCTTGGCACTAAGATTGGAAAGCTTGAGGCAGAAAGAGATGCCCCTATCCTCCTTCTGTGCCCCATAGTGGCCTTCTTTCTCTTTGTACAATGTCCACAAAAATAATTTCTTTTTTAAAACTTTATTATTTTTGTTAGTACATACTTGTCATATATATTGATCATGTTCATCATAGGGAATTTGTACCTGTACATAACACACCTCAATTGTTCTTTTCATGAAAAGAAATTTCTTGTCTAAACTTTTCTGCTACCTTCTGGGGAGACATAACTGGGGATTTTAGTAGCTGAGATCCTAGGACCCTGAGCTGGCTCTGGGATGTGTGTTCCATTGAGCCTGGGCAGGTGCCTCTGCAAGCCTAGGGTTTGAGCATGAGACCAGCAACCTGTCTGCCATCTGACATAGCCCAAAACACAACCATATCTTTTTCCAGGCTGTCTAATACATGCTGATAAGGAATCAACCTTGGCAGGGGTCGATCCAAAGGTAATTTTCATTAGTGCCTTTTGAGAGGATGAACCCCAGCAGTACTCCAGGCCAAATGCTGCGTGATCCAGGTTGCTGCTGCTTTAAGAGAGAAAATCTTGTTCCCTTATGGCTGTGCCCCTGGGACATTATGGAGCAGTACCACAAGGTGTCTTGGACCTGGAAAATTGGATATATGTATGACTCAACAACCACCCTTTGGTGTCCACCCTGTTCTCAGCCTTGCAAGCTGGTATCTTCACCTTTGCAGCTATTTGCTTAGTCCTACTCCGCTTTTGCTGAAAGGGTGATGACTGTAAGTCCTGTGTTCAGGGAACAGTGCTCCTCAGTGCGTGTGTGTGTGTGTGTGTAAGTGTGTGTGTGAGTGAACAGGACCCTGGGGTGAGTGAACAGAAACCATACGTTATTCAGTCCCCAACACAACACAGATCCTGGTGTCCAGCAAGATTAATAAATAGTAATGGAAGTTGGGCATGGTGGTACAGCTGAGGCAGGAGGATCGACTTGAATTGGAGGGCAGCCTGGGCTACGTAGTGACCTGGTCTCAAAAAACAAATAACAAATAAATGCTTCTGGAATGTATGACCATGATGGCTGCCTGTGTCTGCCCAGTGATAAGAGCTGGAGACCCCTACAGGAGGCCAGGCAACAGTGGTTTTCGGCCTGTCTGGCTGGCTCCACCCTCCCATAACTTCCCCACCCCCATCACATTCTTTCTCTTACCCGCCCAAAGTTCTGAATGTGTGATTCAGCCCTTTCAGTCTTTTGTGGAACTTTGGCCCTTTGGAGGGGAGTTCCAGAGGGGGAGGTCTGACCCCAGCTTCTCAGCTCCAGTTCTGCCCAATCCGCTCTGGACTGCCTGAATCGGCCAATTACCTAGAGGGAAGAAACAGAGGTCCTGAGGAATCCAGCACTTTTTACTCTAGATCCCAGGCCACCCTTGGGCTTCCCAACCCCTCCTGTAAACATTTTTGCACTAGAGAGACCTGTCCAAGCAGGAACTCGGACTACATCTCCCAGCGTGCCTGGCAGAGTGGTGGCCTGTGTGTGCCGTCTGCAGTTGTTTCAGGGGATGATGCAGCAAGCTGTGAGCCTGGTTGCCCCTCTTGGCTTTCTCCGGCCCTCACTCCCCGCAGCTCTGAGTCGCTCACTCAGTTGTGCACAGGTGGGATAAAGGGTGCTATAGGATTTGGTGCTGATCTTGGAGAGTGGGGGAGGGAGGCAGCCGGGGACAAGGGCCCTAGTATGTGGTACTAAACACAGCTGCCTGCAGGATAAGCTCCGCAGGACTCCGCTGTATGACTTCCATCTAGCCCATGGTGGGAGAATGGTGGCGTTTGCAGGCTGGAGTCTGCCTGTGCAGTACAGGGACAGCCACGTGGATTCGCATCTGCACACACGCCGGCACTGCTCGCTCTTTGACGTATCCCACATGCTGCAGGTGAGCCAGGGAGTGCCAGCTGCTGGTCAGGCCTGCCTCCCCTTCACAGTGCTGCATATCTGGGCTTTGCTTGCTGAGAGCCGGATTCCAAAGATGGCCTTCTCACAAGGGCTGGAGGCCTCCAGGGTGTCACGGACAGATTACAGCACCAACGAAATCGGAGGCAAACTCGGGGTCTTCTGAATCATCATCTTTCCAGTCTTTCCTACCTTCTCCTACTAAGCACATATCTTAATGCCTTGTGTCTTCCAGAACTGATACTTACTGTTATCCATCCTGGTGGGTATGGATTGGCAAAGCGGTTTTTCAGTAAGCTGCTAGGTTCTCTTAAGTTTCTAGACCTCAGTCAGTCACAGCCTGGGCGGGAGATGTGGGCGAATCCAAAGGTGGTGACTCCGTCACCTGTAGAACGAATATTGGTCAGTCACCTCTGGACTGGATTGTACTGTGGATGGCAGGGAGGGAGACCGCTTGCTCAATGGCTGATGCAGGACCCTGAGGGTCTTCATCTGTTCCACAGACCAAGATATTTGGTTGTGACCGAGTGAAGCTGATGGAGAGTCTAGTGGTTGGAGACATTGCAGAGCTGAGGCCAAACCAGGTGGGCCCTTTTGTTTCTGCTCAATGGGTGTTTTTAGTCATGAGCCAGGGAGGGGCACAAGTCACTGCCACAAGCTTGAGGGGACAAATATGGGTCAGCTTCTCAGGGCTTGCTGTATTGGGCAACAGTCCTTGGGTCATTTCTGGACACCTAGCCAGCTAGGGGTGGGGGCTATTCCAGCCTCACCACACAGACTGGGAGACCAAAAAGCAAGGTGTACAAGTAGTCCCCTCATTTTTCATGTTGCCCACCTCCTGGCCGGTATTGCGTTACATCCACAGAATCAACCTGGGTGACTCACGTGACTCGCAACCTCAGGTTCTTTCTCCAGCTAGTGGAGAGGCAAGGCCAGCCTTACTGTATTTTGGGGGCAGTGTCATAGAATGTTGTAGGAGTGTCTGGGGTCCCAAAGGTGTACTTTGAAGCTTTTCTCCTGGGGGGTTGGAACACTGGCAGAGTTATGTGGGAGGGATGAAGTAGCAGGTCTTAGGTGTGAGAATGGGGCTGTCACTACTAAGCAAGGAGGGGCACAGAGTTATCACTAGACTGGGGAGCCGTCCCTATGTGGGGAGGATGGCGAAAACTTACTTGGTGTCAGAGGATCAAAGACCCTGGACTTGAGCCTAGTCTTGCAAATTGCACAACCTGAGGCCTGTGCATGGGGTGAGGGGGTCTGGGAACTGGTGGCTAAGTGGGCCCAGGAGTATGTCGAGTTCACCCTTGACGTTGCCCTCCTGAACCTGGAGGCAAAGATGCTACTCTTTGATGCTAGGGGACGCTGTCGCTGTTTACCAATGAGGCTGGAGGCATCTTGGATGACCTGATTGTGACCAATACTTCTGAGGGATACCTGTATGTGGTGTCCAACGCTGGCTGCTGGGACAAGGACTTGGTCCTCATGCAGGTACAACCCATTCATGTCTTAGGCACTTTGTCCTCGTATTCAGGTACAACCCATTGATGTCTTAGGCACTTCATCCTCATATTCATAAAGCAGTATGCTAAAGCAACAGGTTGTCCAGGAGAATTGGCACACATGAGGAGCTCAGAAGGTGACTCTGAGTGAGTGAATAGCCATGAGATTTAAGAGCAGGCCTTCCCCAGAACATTCCAGCCTTTGGTAATAGGGAGATAAAGCTGATCCTGGCCCCTAAGTGAGCATCCTTTGGTAAGAGTATGAGAGGTATTAGGGCTTAGGTTATCCCTACCACTCAGCAGTTGTGTGACCTTGTAAGATGGGAACTAGTCCATTGTTTTTTTGCCCAGCCCTGCAGTATCTAGCCCATGGCAGGTGGTAAGTGGTATTATACCAGACACTGATGTGATGTTTTTGTCTTTCCTTTCAGGACAAGGTCAGGGAGCTTCAGAACGGGGGCAGTGATGTGGGCCTAGAGGTGGTGGATAATGCTCTGCTAGCCTTGCAAGGTGAGATAGCTAGGCAGGAGTCGGAGCCAACTTTTGGCTTCTTGGCTTCATCTACTGCTTAGCACAGAGGCTATTCCAAGAGAAAGGCATGGATTGTGTGGTATTTGTATGCTAGAATTCTAAATTAGATACCCTATGCCCCAAGTTTCATGAGTCCATGAGGTAGGGAGCAAGGGTGCCTTCTCTTCTTGCAGAGTGGGACTTGCTCAGAACCTGCTTCTGGTCCCGGAGAAGAGGCTATAGCCCAGTTTTGAGGGGGTTCTGGGACCAGAATGCTTGGTCACTGGCTTCCTGGGTCCAGGCCCCACTGCAGCCCGGGTGCTACAGGCTGGTGTGGCACAGGACCTGAGGAAATTGCCCTTCATGACCAGTGCTGTGATGGAGGTGTTTGGTGTATCTGGCTGTCGAGTAACCCGCTGTGGCTACACAGGAGAGGATGGTGTGGAGGTATGTCAAGAAGTGGGTATAGAGCAGAGCAGGGCACAAGACTCTGGGGACAACTGCCCACTGTTCTCTGGTGTTCTTTGTAGATTTCAGTGCCAGTAGCTGGGGCAGTCCATGTGGCAATGGCTCTGCTGCAAAACCCAGAAGTGAAACTGGCAGGGCTGGCAGCCCGGGACAGTCTGCGCCTGGAAGCAGGCCTCTGTCTATATGGAAATGACATTGATGAACATACCACACCTGTGGAGGGCAGCCTCAGTTGGACATTGGGTGAGTTGGGCTAACACTTATGGGATCCTGGAGGTTGCTGTGAACTTTTTTTTTTTTTTTTTTTTTTTGTGGCACTAGGGATCGAACTCACAACCTCGCACCTGCCCAGGCAGGTGCTTAAGTCACTGAGCCAAACTCCCAGCCCTAGTGTTTTGAGACAGGATTGCACTATGTGGCTCAGGCCAGCTTTGCTCACGTTGTAGCCCAAGTTGGCCTTGAACTCACAACACTCCTCCTACCTCAGCCTCCTGAGTGCTGGGATTAAAGGCGTGCGCCACCATGCCCGGCTTCAACATGGCTTTTAGTAGGTAGGAGGTAGTTGGATGACTGCAGTACAGGCAAGGAGCAGAGCTTCAGGGAGCCCAAATGAAGGAGACTTGATGCTTGTTATTTGGGGTCCTGTAAAGTAGGGCCCATGTAGCCAGGGTTTCTTGGACTGGGACTTAGGTCTGGTGTATCACGCCCTAGGGAAGCGCCGCCGAGCTACTATGGACTTCCCAGGAGCCACGGTCATTGTTCCTCAGCTGAGGGGCAAGGTGGAGCGGAGGCGTGTGGGGTTGATATGTGAGGGAGCCCCAGTACGGGCGCACAGTCCCATCCTGTGCACAGAAGGCACTGTGATTGGTAGGTAATCCAAGGATGCTGGGAACCCTTTCCCCT
The DNA here is from genome assembly GCA_004363535.1 of Dasyprocta punctata. NCBI lineage: Eukaryota > Metazoa > Chordata > Mammalia > Rodentia > Dasyproctidae > Dasyprocta > Dasyprocta punctata. Next base: position 13,139 of record RJWM01015608.1, on the reverse strand, counting down.
TCCCTAGAAGGGTGGGGGCATTGGGCTGGCAACATGGTGCTGATACATGGTCTATGTTTGGACAGGTACTGTGACCAGTGGCTGCCCATCACCCTGCCTGAAAAAGAATGTGGCAATGGGTTATGTACCATCTGAGTACAGTCAACCAGGGACACAGCTGCTGGTGGAGGTGCGGCGGAAGCAGCAGATGGCCATTGTCAGCAAAATGCCCTTTGTGCCCACGAACTACTACACTCTCAAGTGAAGATGGCTGGGGCAGGGATCTGCCCTCCAGGAGTCTTGCCTTGTGGCACATTCCACAGAGGTTAGTCAAGACAAGGCAGAACAATCTGAGGGGCAAGCAGCTGAATATAGCTTGGCCTCCCCCCAACACAGGCCCCACTAACTTTAGGATCACATTTCTGATTGGCAGACCGAGTCACTCAACACTGTTTTTTCCTGATTCCACTGACCACACTCTGCCAGGTGCTGGTGTAGAGCAAATGCTCACCTTTGTGAGTGGGTAACATCTGGTGAACCTACCTCATTGTGGTTTCTCACCTTTCAAAGGTGAGCAGTGTAACCTTAGGTCATATCCTGTACTTTGCTTTCCATGAATGCAAAGTGTGGCCTCTCCCCAGGGCAGGAATTATTCTTGACTCACCAGAGCATTGACTCAGTTATTCCTGTGTGTAAACAAGGGCTCTTTTCCTATCCTGTTGGCCTAGCCTGCTGCCCAATAGCAAATCATGGCATGCCCACCACATGGGCTGATTTTTGCCCCTGGGGCCTATAGCTGAACTTCACTATCTCCTGAAAAAATTAAACAAGGTTCCTTCCTTCTTACTTGGCATGGTCTCAACTTCATTATTCTTTGTCTACAGGATTCTTGAGATAATCAACCAAGCTTTTGACCTATAAAACAGGGTTGGAAGCTGGGCGTGGTAGTGCATGCCTGTAATTCCAGCACATGGGAGGCTGAGGCAGGAGAATCATGGCAAGTTTTAGACCAGCCTGGGCTACAAAGTGAGCTCAAGGGCAGCCTGAACTGCATAGTGAGACCCTGTCTCAAAAAGAAAAAAAAAAAAAAAAAAAAAGACGGGGTTGGAATAGGTTCTATGGGCCAGGTCTGTAAGAACCAAGAGAACTGGGACTGTATCTCAGTGGTAGGCACTTGGTAGCAGGGGCAAGGCCCTAAGTTCAATCTACAGTATCGCAAACTATCAAAACCCAAGCCAACAGAGATATTGCCCCTGTTGAACACCCCACATCCCATCACCATTCCCCCGAACTCTTTCCACCTCTGCAAACCACTGCATTCTTGCTCCTGAAGGGCAGTAGCCTTTAGGACTTCCCTCACCAGTTGCCCTTTCACACACACTTGTCCTTTTAAAATAACCAAACAGCCGGGTGTGGTGTCCATGCCCTTAATCGCAGCATTCGGGAGGCTGAGGCAGGAGGATCGTTGTGAGTCGAGACCAGCCTGGGCTACAAAGTGAGTTCAAGGCCAGCCTGAACTGCACAGTGAGACCCTATCTCAAAAAATAGGGTTGGGGATTTAGCTCAGTGGCCTAAGTGCTTGCCTAGCAGGAATGAGGTTGGATTCAATCCCCGGGACCAAAACAAACAAACAAACAAACAACCCAAATAAAATAACCACACAACTGATGCATTTCTGTGTTTAATAAGCCACATTTTCAGTTGAGCCTGGGTAAAATGTGAGCCCCTGAATCTGTAGGGTAGTGTCAGTGGGTGGGCCTGGGGACTTCCAGTGTACCTCTGCCACAGAGTCTGCCAAGGCAGAGGGTGCCAGGTGGATATATGACATCTAATGGAGAAGTGGGCAGTGGGGTACTGAGGTAGCAGATGGCCTAGCAGAGGTAAGCAGCAGGACAGCCATTAGGAAAAGAGCTACATCTAGGGCCATAATGCTTTCAGGAAGCAATGTTTCTGTGGGGGTTTTTGCCACCCACTCCTCTGAAATCTCTCCTGCCCATTGCAAAGGGGCTAGGGCTCCCTGGCCTGTGGATCTTTCATGTTGAGGGCTCCTATGAGCTGAGACAGTGCTAGTAGGCTTTCAGGATAAGGACTCTGTTGCCAAGATGGGAAATGATGAGACTGCAGGGCATAATGGAGTCATTTTGCACTAACTGCTTAGTACCTCCCTAGTAGGGTGTAGGGTACAGACCCAAGACCCCAAGGGCACTTAAACAGTAGGGGTGGGAGCCCCAGAGGCTCAGCTAGTGGGCTCTGTCTCTTTCAGACACCTTGCTTTTTGCAGAGAACACAGACATATGAAGATAATTGGGAAATGATAATCTCCTTTGCCTGGTGCATACCTGGAGAGCGCTGTTTGGGTCATGGAGGTGAGTGAGTGGTGCCTCCATCTAGATGATGCCAGCAAGTAAATCTTGCCTTATACTTCAGTAGCTAGCTAAATAGCCGCAGAGTGGAAAGCCTGGCCTGGGCCAGATTACTTGGCTCCCTGACAACAAAGTGAGACCAAAGAAATTCAGGGTTTAGGCAAGAATAGGTTTTCCTTACACATCCCAGAAATGGTCAACCTTAGGCTTCCTCTCAGAGAGGCAAATTTCTATGTGGTCATATCTCAGGAGGATAAGAAGGGAGACAAGAAAAAGTCAAGCCAAAAAGGGACTGCAGGCCTTCCCAACACAAGGCTTCTCCCGAGCTTTGACCCCCAAAAGAGAAGAAACATGTCTTGTCTCCTTATGAGTCCTAGATCAGGGTACAGGCAAACTCTTCACTTGCCCAGTACCTGAGGCTATTGAGGCCAAGGCTGAAGCCTATGGGGGTCCAACCCTACAAGCACTGTGGTACCCCCTAACTTCAATCCTGGACCCCCTGAAATCATTCTTGGGGCCTGAGCAGCAGCAAGACACAGTGTAGGAGCCAGGCATGCTGGTGCACACCTGTAATCCCACCACTCAGGAAGCTAAGGCAGGAGGATCATCGTGAGTTCAAGGTCAGCCTGGACTACATAGTTAGTTCAAGGCCAGCCTGAACTATACACCAAAACCCTGTCTCATAAAACTAACAAACAAATAAAAAAAAAAAGACACAGCGTCGGATCCAGTACTCCCAGTGATGCCTTTGGAGACCTTTCTGCTGCTGTATTCCCTTATTCTCTGTGTGTTTTGAGAGGTTCATTTGCTGCCATTTCCCTGAAAGCGATGGAGAAGAAAGAAAGGTTATTTCACAGGCAGCAGAATAGCTCCTGAGACTAGTTCTCCCTGTTGGGTGCCGAGCTGGGCTCAATAAGGTGGCACTACAATCTAAATCTCTTTGCTGGTCTCCCACAGCCCACTGTGGGCCCACTATTTCCCCTCTGCATATCTGTTCCTGGTCCCCCACCTTAGGCTGCCATTTTTCCCAGTTGCCTGAGACAGAAAGCTGGGTAGTAGGTGGCAGCCTTTCTAAATAACTCTTGCCTTTACTCTTGGACCCTTTTATCTACTTAGTGCTAAGCAGGCAGTTATAAAGGCAAATTAGATCAGGCTACATATAGCCTTGCTGAGTCAGCTGCTCAGTGGTTCCCTGACCTTTCATGCCTCCACGTTCAAACTCCGCCATCACAGCCTTATCTGTTCTTCCAATATGTCACCCTTGTCCTTTTCTATGGGCATTGTTCCATCCATTCCCCTTGCTCAGTACACTGTACCATCTCCTGGCCTTGAACTCAGTTTAGGTACTTTGGGAGATACCTTCCAGATGACCCTTACCCTTGCACTGTTTTCCTCTCTTTATAAATCTCTTGCTTCCACTGTGAGCAGGGCCTGGGTTGTCCTTGTTCTTTGGGTCTAGTGTGGCATCTGCCATGTAGCAAAAGTTCAGACTGGGTGAATGAATGCCTTGATTACTTAAGTTTTGTTTGTTCTTTCTGTTCTGGGGATTGAACCCAGGGCCTTTGCACTAAGTTACAACCCCAGTCCCTCCCCCTGTTTGTTTATTTATTTATTTTGAGACAGTGTCTTGTTAAGTCATTAAGTTTCCCAGGTTGTGCTCAAACTTGTGATCCTTCTGTCTCGGTTTCTCAGGTGAGTTCCTATTTTACAGATGAGTAGGTCAGTCAGTATGCTAAGAAGAGAGGCCCTTAGGACTTGGGGTATAACTCAGTAGTGAGCCAATTCTTGCCTTCCCAACTGAAGGGCTTGCTCCTAACAGACCTGCCTCTGCATCTCTGAAATGATGACAATACTCTACCCACTCCCAAAGGCTGCTGAACAGCATGCTGATGAGAGACTCTCCAGACACTGGTGTAACCCCAATTTGAAGCCTAAGCTCTACATGCACACTTGGAAGGTGATGCAAAGGCCACTACATACCCTGAGAATTTACCTCTCTGTAATCGGCACAGAAGTGTACGCTGTCTGCCCAGCATGAGGTTGAGGTAGGGCCAAATTTACTCACCACGAAGGGAAATGCGTGGAGCCATCAGGTGTGGATCCATTCTGGCCGCCCAGACCTGGAGGCAGGAACACATCCAGAGCTGCTGCAGGCTGGGGGTGAGGATCTGAGCAGGCATCAGCTCAGGTTAGGTTAGGAAGAGTGTGATAGGATCCTAACGGACCCCTGGTATTGTCTGGTGAGGGTTCTGAAGAAGAGTTAAAATGTGATGGGTGGACTGGTGGGGATTCTGGTATAAAATGCTATAGTGGCAAGGTACAACGTCTTGAGAAGGTGTGGGGGGGAGTAGTGATAGTCTAAGTGTATTCTGGGATACAGCCTGGTGGTGGTAGGGATGACCACCCACAGAGGTACGTAAAGAGCCTCACCTGGGCGATGATACAACCCGGTCACTGTGTTCCCGTAGAACCCCCACGCCAGCTGGATGCCCAGGAGACTTAACACCAACCACAGCAGTAGCAGCTTGAACAGGGTCACGCGCATGTCCTGAGTCTCCCACTCCCGCAAGAACTCGCTGCCCAGGGCTCCCAGTGTGCCCACCACAGCTGAGGGCAAAGCCTGCAAGGACTGCCCAAACCAAGGTTCCGCCATGACTGGCCCGCACCCCATCCGAGATACTGTCACTGTAGTCTCTGCTGCGCAGGCGTGTGGTCTTCCGGGGTCAGGTCAGCCAGTGCGCACGCGTAATACCAAGCAGGGCGGGTCTACCTCTTTTGCTCGAAGCGTTGGCAGTTTAGGGCGGAGTATTGGCAGCGCGCACGCGCACCTAGCCCCACCCTACTTAATTAAAGGATGAGTGACTCGCGAAGTACAAAATAGCAACCCGGCCTTTTATAGCCCAGGAGTTCCCGTGATGCCCCACGCGGCTTCAATGATTGGTTACTCGAGTTTTAGGGTGTGGACGCACGCCTGAGCAATCGCGCCTGAACTATGAGTGCGCGCGCGTACGCGGGGCCGCGACTAACTCCGGCTCGAGCCCGCTGGGCTCTCGGGGGCGTGCACGTCGCTCCCCGCCCTCCCGCCACCGCCCGCCCTCGCTCGCTCGCTCGCTCGCACTCCCAAGCCCGCCGCCCTCCGTCGGTTCTCTCGGTAGTCCGCCTTCGCCTCTGGAGCTGTCTCTCCTAGTCTTCGATCTTGTGACTCGCGGGCAGGAGTCCTCGGCGTGAAGAGGCCGGACTCGGGGGTCGTCGCCGAGGTGAGCAAGAGGGGTCCCCTCCGGGCGCCGCAGAGTCCCGGGCTCGCCTGGCCGGCACTTTTCCGGGCACTCGCCCGGCGCGGCCGCGCCCCACCTGCTGCTCGCGCCCGGCCTACCGTGCCCCTTGCCCCTAACCCCTGCCCCTGACTGGGGGCCAGGGCCCCGTACCCCGTGCCTGCGGCCCCGCCCGCGCAGTCCCCGGAAGCGCGCCCCGCCGCCTCCAGCGCCCCTTCCCCCGCCCAGCCGGGCCTGCTGGAGCTCGAGCCGCCCGCCCCGCCGCTTCCTCCCTCAGCCGCGACGGGCTAGGTGGGGGCTCCGGAGCCTCTGCGGAGCGCGCGCGCTGTCCGACTAGGGACGGGAGAGAAACTTCTTAACTCCATTTTGCCTTTTACATTTCATGTGGAACGTGAATTGCCGTTTTGCACAGGTTGAAGATAGTTATTCTTTGGGTAGATTTCCTTTTTTTACGGCAGTATTCTTGGAGATTGTGTAAGTAAAAGATTGTGTTGCAATTTCAAGGGTTAGAACTCGATTGGGTGGAGGTATCTTTCCAGTTGAAAAAAACATCTTTTTAATTACTTAAAGTATGATTTATCGAAATAGTTGCAATTCTCTTTAGTCCTTAATTAGGGATCGCTTAAGCATCAATCTTTCATTACTGATTGTCTTCATGAAAGTTAGAGGTCGCCTTCATGAAATTGCACTATTTACACCCAAATCGATTTGGTTTTCAAAAAAATATTTAGTACTTTATAGCGGAAAATTGACTTTTTTTTTTTTTTTTTTGCCTCAGAGTTGGTTCCACCTTTGCCTTTTTGGGGGGCTGGATCATTTTTGAGACAGGGTTTCCCTGGCCTTGGCTGGCCTTGAACTCACTTTGTGGCCCTGACTGGGCAGCAATCCTCCTGCCTCAGCCTCCCGAGTGCCAGGATTACAGGGTTGCGCTACCATGCCTGGCCACTTGAGCTTTTTTAGTGGCCTTCATTTAAATATTTTAACTCTGTCGATTTGGTTTTTTGTTGTTGTTGTCTTTTTAGTCCTTCGAAATAGCGTTTTTTGTAGGTATGTAATCAGATTATATTGTTTTCTACCAGATTTGAAGGGGAAGAATACAAAAACAAACCCCCCCTGAATCTTGTAAGATAATGAATGTGGCGAGAATTTTTCAAGCATTTAGTGTTACTCCCCAGTGTGCAGTGCGAACCATGTAGGTGATTGTCACCTTCAACAAGGCTAGATTGGAGGCAGGGGTACTGGTTTGAGCACTTAACAAAAGTAACATTAATTGAATTGAAAATAAAAGACTCTTTTTGTTTTTTGGTCTTTTTTTGGTACAGGTTATGGAACTTGACCTCACACTTGCCAGGCAGGCGCTTGTACCAAGACTATTGTTTTTTTCAAGACAGGGTCTTGCTAATTTGCCCAGGCTTGCCTGGAGCTCAGTATCCTCCTGCCTCAGCCTCTTGAGAAGCTGAGAGAGTACAGGCTTGTATCACCACGCCTGGCCAAAGACTAGGTTTTCTTTGTTTTTTTACCAGGAATTGAACTCAGGACCTGTACTTGCCAGGCAGGCACCGTGCCACTGAGCTATATCCCTGGCCCTCAAGAATAGTTCTTGATTATAAAGAATGATTTGTTGAAGTTTTTTTTTTAAAGCAAAACAAAGAAGGATAGAAACGATAAAGAATTTCAGAAAAAAAAGGAAATTAACACTAGTTAATATATTACATATTGTTATTTTAGAAGTAGTTGCTCAGGTTACAAGATCTAGGCATGAAAAAAATCAGTGAAAGCGGAAACTATTCTTTTTGATGAACTAACCAATTAGTATAGTTATCTCATATATATACACACACACACACATACATATATGTATACTTTTTTTTTTTTTTTGGCGATACCAGGGATCGAACTCACAGCTTCACACCTGCCAGACAGGCGCTTACGCCACTGAGCCAAACTCCTGGCCCTAGTTTTTTGAGGCAGGGTCGCACTGTGTACCTCAGGCCGGCCTTGCTCTCGCATTGTAGCCCAAGCGGGCCTTGAACTCACAACGCTCCTCCTACCTCAGCCTCCCGAGTGCTGGGATTAAAGGCGTGCGCCACCACGCTCGGCTGTGTGTATGTATTTACATATAATCTTTTCCATTTTTCTTTTTCTCCTTTCCCCTATCCCAGTTGTTCTTTCCTTTTGAAGAGTTTTTTGATAAGTTATTCCGATATTCTGTGTACTTATGTAAAGCAGTGATGGGTCTTGGCAACAGAAAGTAAGTGGTGCAAAAGATGGAACCCAAGGCCTGTGGTGTGCTAAGCATGACTCCACCACTGGGCATAAACCTCCAACCCTGGAACTTCCTTTGAGTCAAAGTCTAGTGCTAGATTTAAAGTTACTATTCAAATAAAAATCTCTGTTGGGAGGAATAAGACAGTACAAATAAAGCTATCAACCAGTTTCTTCAAAAACCTCGAAATTAAGGTCTAAAAGGAATCTTTAGGACTTACAGACCAACCCCATTTGCAGGTATGTAACTGAGTTCCAGAGACTTAAGAAATTTCCCAAGGTTGTATGTCTAGTCCAGAGGAGAGCAGAACTATTTTACCTAAAGTATTCTCTATGTGGTCCCAAACAACTGGCAAAGAGTCAGCTAAAAATCAGGGATTCCAGTTTATCCAGTGTTTTCTCCTATTATACCTTGTACATTGTTCATAGGTTGAGAGAGTCTGAAAAATCTATTTACAAAACAAAATTTTAGTTCTTTAGCTTTCACAGCACACTTCTTTCTGTGGCTGGATGGTCCTGTTATAGTCAGTTGAGAGAGAGAGAGAGAGGGAGGGAGAAGGAGGGGGAGAGGGGGAGAGAGGGAGAGAGAGAGAGATATGAATGTGCTGGCCTTGCTGGCCTAGCCTTGGCTTTAAGTGTTTGGATCTTTTTGAGGGACCAGTTAATGGGGAGGTCAGGACTCCACGCACCAAAGACAATATACTTAGGTTTGTCGAGAATGTTTTGAGGCAACCGTGGGTCCTTGTGATTTGATTTAGATGGGAATGAGTGGGAAACTGTATCATGTAAATAGTGCCCATGTGTGTGGTCATAGTTTTATTCTTTTCATTGGCTTGCTTCCTTTTGTTTGTTGTTAACTTCTTCAAAGTTTATCTTGGTCATATGGGGTATAACTTACTAAACTAAAATAGGTAGATTAAAATAAAAGGGGCTAAAGTATAGCACAGTGGTAGAGCACTCTGGGTTCAGTCTTCAGTACTACCAAAAAATAAAGAAAGTAGAAGTCCCAAAGCATTTTATGCCCTCTTCCTCCCATATATGTTTGTTCAGTAGAACTCAGGTTGCCTGTGCCTACATATAAATATAACTATTGTATTTAGGCAGGGCAAGTTCTCTACCACTGAACTACATCCCCAGCTTTATGACTAACTATGCTTAAACTTGTTAGTAGTTAAGGATATATGTCTTATTATGTATTTTGCTCTTTTGGAACAGATTCATTGTTAAGTGCTTGTGATATTAACAAATCACATTTCTAAGACATTTTAAAGTCAGTAAATACTGTAAAATCCCTATTTCATATGTTTCTGTTTCAAGCTGGATGTAGTGGCACAGGCCTGTAACCCAGTACTTAGGTGGCTGAGGCAGGGTGATCACTGAAAGCTTGAGCACAGCTGTGGCCAGAAAGAGAGACTCTGTCTCAAAAGTAAAAAAAAAAAAGGTTTCCATTTAAGTGACTCATTTTTAATCTGTGGTGGTGTAGCATTAAATGCTGGCCTGTATGCTCATAATTATGATAGTCATGTGACTGAGAATTTCTTGTTGTATGTTGTTGGTCTCTGTTTACTAGTGCTGGCTCAAATGATTTTATTTTTTATTTATTTATTTATTTATTTATTTGTGGCACCGGGGATTGAACTCACAACCTCGCACCTGCCAGGGCAGGCGCTTAAGGCACTGAGCCAAACTCCCGGCCCTTCAAATGATTTTAAATACATTTTCATAGTAAGTAATAAAAATAAATATAGCTGGGCATGGTGCCACACACCTGTAATCTCAGCACTCGAGAGACTGAGGCAGGAGGATTGTGGCGAGTTTAAGACCAGCCTAGGCTACAAAGTGAGCTCAGAGCCAGCCTGAACTGCATAGTGAGACCCTGTCTCAAAAAGACAAAAGAAGCCGGGTGAGGTGGCACATGCCTTTAATCCAGAACTCAGGAGACTGAGGCAGGAGGATCGTTGTGAGTTTGAGACCAGCCTGAGCTACAAACTGAGTTCAAGGCAGGCCTGAACTGCATAGTGAGATCCTGTCTCAAAAAAAAAAAAAAAAAAAAATAGGGCCGGGGATTTAGCTCAGTGGCCTAAGCACCTGCCTGGCAGGTGCGAGGTTGTGAGTTCAATCCCCGGTACCAAAAAAAAAACCCCAATAAAACCACAACCAAAAAAAAGACAAGAAAAAAAAAGAAATACGCTGTTATGTTGCAACTAGTATGCAGTTTATACCAAACTGAGCTTGAGTTTCTTTTTTTTAATGAGAGTGGATAAATTGTATGTTTAAATATATTTATGATAGTACCTGAAACTCAAAGGAAACGAGAACATAGTCAGTGAAGCAAGTTTGGTGTGGAATGAAAGGATGGGAGGTAAAAGTTTAGGGAAGTAGACAGGGGGCCAGATCGTGTAGTGCCTTCAGGACACTGGAAGTTATTTGAGTTTGCCTGAGGCAGCCCCAGTAGCAGCTGCTGTTGGTGCTTCTGTATCTGCTATTTTTTCCCCCCAGTACTGGGGATTGAACTCAGTACTTAGTAGACACTGGACTACATCCCCAGCCCTTTAAAATTTTGAGACAGAGTCTCATTAAGTCAATAAATTGCCCAAGTATGGTTTAATTTATCCTACTTCAGATGGGATTATGGGTATATGCCATCACGTCCAGGTTTATTTTGGGGTGGGGTGGGGTTGTGGAGGCATAAGGGTGCTGAGATGGGTCTCCCAATGCCATCCAGACTGCCCTTTGAACTTGTAATCTTGCCTCCAGTCTTCTAAGTGCTGGGATCACAGGTATATGTCACTACACCTGGCTGATTGGTTTTGTTTTGAGATGAGGGGTCAGTAGATTTTTTTTTTTAGCAAGAGAATGACATGATCTGATTTATTTTTAAGTATAAGCTAGGCATAGTACCATATGACTGTAATCTCAACTTTGTTTTTGTTTTTGTTTTCTTGAGACAGTTTTGCTGTTTACCTTAGGTTGACCTTGAATCTGTGGCAGTCTTCATGCCTCTAGGATTATAAGCATGCACTACCAAGCCATGCAAAAATCTTTATAATAAAACATTGCAAAAATTAACATATATAGATTTTACCTGCTCCCCTTCATCCCATACTGGGGATTGATCCCCCCCACTCCCTTTGCATTGATCTATATCCCCTAATTTTTTGTTTGCTTTTGTGTCCCCTAAGTTTTAAAATTATTTAATTAATTAGTTTAATCTTTTGGGGTACTAGGGATGGAACTCAGGGCCTTTGCACTGAGCTTAATCCAAGCTAGCTATTTGTTTGTTGGTTTGTTTGTTTATAGCAGGGTTTTACTATGTAGTTCAAGAAGTCCTAGTACTACTGTGTAGCCTAGGCTGGCCTGAAATTCTCAGTACTCTTCCTCCCTCAGCCTCCTGAGTGCTGGGATTATAGGCATGTACCATCATGCCTAGTTAAACTTTTTTCCCCCTGAGTCCTAGTCCTTTTTATTTTGTTTTAGTTTTATTTTGAGACAGAGCTCACTAAAATGCCCAGGCTGGAGTTTGCCTTTGCTGCCCTCCTGCCTCAGTTTTTCAGATGCTGGGATTATGGAGTGTTTGCCACACCTGGCTTTTTTTTGTTTTCCATTTTTACTTGTTTTTGAGATGGTCTCATTACATTGTTCCAACTGGGCTTGAACTTGACATCTTTTTGCCTTGCCCTCAGTAAGTGGGATTATGGGTGTGTACTATCATGCCCTGCTTATTTATTTTTTAATTATTTTTTTTAAAGACAACATTTAGCCATGCATGAATATTTATATTTAGAAGGTAAAATTGACTATGTAAGTGAAGGAGGCCAATGTGATAAACTTCGTGGTATGCCACTTAAAAGTTAAATAGTAGCTGGAGATGGCAGCACATATCTGTAATGTTGGCTACTCAGGAGGCTGAGGCAGGGGATGCAAAGTTCAAGGCCAGCCTGGGCAATTTAGGAAGACCCTGTCTCCAAAAAAGAAATGAATTTTTGGAGGTGCTGTTCAAGAATGGAGTTTTTTCCTTAGCATTAGATTACAGGTGTGCACCACCACACCTGGCTTGTCTAGCATCTTGAGGCCCTGGTTTCAATCTTCAGTAATGGGGGGAAAATACTGTACTTTTTCTCTCTCTGATCTATTTAGGTAAGCCTATTTATTTACAGCCTGTTCTTTGTTTTTTTCCTCATGAAGGGAATAGATGTGATTTTTTTATTTTTCTTATGTCTTTATAGCCTTTCATCTGAGAAGTTCAAGGTACTTTATACTAAAGTTTGCTACACAGGCCGTGCGTTTTGCAGTACATTTGTAAGGTATGTAAATAGAAGTCCTTTCTTCCATTTCCCTTTTCCCGTAAAAGAGAGATTATTTATGTATACTCTGGGGAAATGTGAGCTCATTATAACCATTAATGACTCGGTTGTCCACTCATCATGAAGATTTTTAAAAATTTTATTGTTTTGGTGCTGGGCTTTGTGTTACGTTTAAAAAATTTTTTTAAATTTATTTTGTTTGTTTTTTGTTTTGTTAGGTTTTTTTGTTTTGTTTTGTTTTTTTGCGGCACCAGGGATTGAACTCACAACCTCACACCTGCCAGACAGGAGCTTAAGTCACTGAGCCAAACTCCCAGCCCTAGTTTGAGACAGGGTCGCACTGTGTAGTTCAGGCCGGCCTTGCCTTGCGCTCACGTCTTAGCCCAAGCTGGCCTTGAACTCACAACGCTCCTACCTCAGCCTCCCAAGTGCTGGGATTAAAGGTGTGTGCCACCACGCCTGACTATGTATTTCTTGAGACTTGTTTCTCCATGTGGTTTAGGCTGCCCTTCAACTCCCTGAGTGACCCAGGTTGGCCTTAGATTTGCAGTGAGCTTCTCGCTTCTCAAGTGCTAGGATTACAGAGTGCACCATCACTCTTGGCTGTGGGACTGGGCTTTTTTTTATTGTTTTGTTTTTATTTTTTGGAAACAGTTTTACCATGTTGTGCAGACTCACCTTGAACTCACTTTCCTCAGTCCCCCAATGCTGTGATTATAAACGTGTGCCACGCCCAGCCTCCAGGCTGGTGGTAAACTCACTGTGTTACCTTGGTTGGCCTTGAACACTTCCTGCCTCAGCTTCCCAAGTACTGGGATTGTAGGCATATGCCACCACATTTGGCCCTTAATCGAGGTTTTTTCCTCTAATCAGATTATATTGGTACATTTTAGATATACATAATGATCATATTTATTGTAGAGAATTTGTACCTATACATGATTTAATTGAGGTGG
>RJWM01015607.1:0-47436 GCA_004363535.1 Dasyprocta punctata | reverse complement strand
AGCCATCCTCAGCGACAGCGACAGCGACAGCGACAGCGAGGACCCAAGCTCCTCTGAAGATGAGCAGAGCCGAGTTCATGTCAGGAAGCCAGCGCAATAGGCTCCTCCAGGAGGACCAACAGCACCACTTTGTCCCCTCCAGTTCTCCTTTTATGCTGTTGGCAGCAATCCTCAGGTGGGCCCTCCACACCCAGCACCATGGTGACTCAGTTCAGCTGGGTGTTCCAAGCTGACGGTTAGTGATCCACCACATGGCCAATGGTGTTAACTTGAATTGGGCACCAGGCGTGCTGAGGAGAATGAGTGGCTCCTCGATGTGTTCTCTTGATGACAGAGATCTCCCAGCTTAGCGATGTCAGGGACCCTATGGGTGACAGGTGTGTCAATCGAGGTTTGTGGGCAGAGGGTGGCCAGGAGCTGTGCTGCAGTAGGCAGGAGCCCTGTGTTCTGTGTCCCCCTGCAAGGCAAGGTGACCAGGGGTGCACATGTCCTGTGTACCTCAGAGCGGCTCTGAGAGAGGAGTGTTACTATTACGTGTTTTCTATGTGTGTATATATCTGCGTCCTGTCTAAACATCTTGTGCATATATACATTTATCAGTGCATGTTAGTGTCACACGGGGATGTGTTTGCTCTGAATGGCCCCCTGTGGGAGCTGTACTGTTGAGAGATGGATGTGCAGGGTGTGGCAGCGCACATTGTATCAAAACATTGTTCTGCCACCCGTAAATATCTGAAATTATTGTGTATCCATTAAAATAAAAGACTTTGTTAGAAATTTTATAAAAACAAGTATAATAGTAAAGCCTGCCTGGAGATGAGCACTAGTGGACTTTTCATTGATCCATTGATCTGTCCACCTAGTCACTGTCTGGCGACAGCTGATAATATAAACCGCATAGTGTGCTGCTCAGCAGCAGCTCTGAGCTGAGGAGCTGTGGGGGACAGTCATGTGTGGCAGGAAGAGGAGGGTGTGATGGGGCTGTGAACAGCTGGCATGTGAGGCACCTGTCACCCTGGGCTTGTGAGCAGGTGGGTGAAGGGCATTGGCAGACAGGCATCACCCCAGGGCTTCTGGTCCAGGCCTGGGGTTGGTGGGGCTGCGGGTGCGGCTGTGTACAGTGAACCTTGCCTTGCTGTGTGTTGGCCCGGTCAGGGGCCCAAAGGAGATTTTCAGAGGTGAGGCCCCAAGGTTAAAGAACACACGTGTGCATGACATCAGCAACAACAGCAGGCAGCGTGGAACAGAACAGAGAGCCCAAGTGAGAGCCACCTGCGTCTTTATTGTATTCTCATACAGGTGGTTATCTCACACTTACATTCTTACATAGAGCTATAACCAGCACATGTGTGTTCACCTGTGCTAAGTCATAGTTACATAACTATCCCACCGTGCACCTGCACTAGATAAGCAGGGTCACATCCTCAGGTGGCCTGAGGATCCCCCGCCCCGCCCCACCCCGGGCTTCGAAGCCGTCTGAGTGGTTCCCTACACTGTGATTGAAGTTGTAACAGGTGACATAGTGCCCCATGACTGTCTAGTAACCATTGAGGGAACCCCACCGATGACAACAGTATCACCACCAGGTACAAGCCACCGTCCTCATCAGGTTTCCTCAGGTTTCCTTATATTGCCTTGTGTGTAGTTCTATGCATTTTAAGTAAATTAAATAATTGAGTCTTTTTTTTTTTTTTCCGGCACTGAGGATCAAACTCACAACTTCGCGGCTGCCAGACAGGCGCTTAAGCCTTTGAGCCAAACTCCCGGCCCCAAGTAAATTAAATAATTGTTACTATTAAGATTATTATTAGTCAGCCAGGCGTGGTGGCGCACACCTTTAATTCCAGCACTTGGGAGGCTGAGGTAGGCGGAGCGTTGTGAGTTCGAGGCCAGCTTTGGCTACAACGCGAGCATAAGGCCGGCCTGAGCTACATAGTGCGACCCTGCCTCAAAAAACCAGAGCTGGGAGTTTGGCTCAGTGCCTTAAGCGCCTGCCCTGGCAGGCACGAGGTTGTGAGTTCAATCCTCGGTGCTGCAAAAAAAAAAAAAAAGATTATTATTAGTCTTTGGTACTGGGTTAGGACCCAGGTCTTGTGCATGCCAAGCACGTGTTCTATGACTGAGCTTGGCCTCCAGCCCTATGCAAGTTTTAAGAGCATTTTAAAAGACTTATTTATTTATGCGCGTATGCAGTGCTGGGGTGCAAACCCAGGCCCTTGTGCATGCTAGGCAAGCATTCTACCACCGGGTGACACCATCCAGTTTTGCTTTTTTTTTTTTCTGTGCCGGGGATTGAACTCACAACCTCGTGCCTGTCAGACAGGCGCTTAAGTTACTGAGCCAAACTCCCGGCCCTGGTTTTTTGAGGCAGGGTTGCACTGTGTAGCTCAGGCCGGCCTTGCACTCATGTTGTAGCCCAAGCCGGCCTCGAACTCACAACGCTCCGCCTACCTCAGCCTCCCGAGTGCTGGGATTAAAGGCGTGCGCCACCACGCCCGGCTCAGTTTTGCTTTGATGGACACCTCACCACTGTTCCTCTCTGTGCAGCGCAGCATGATGTCTCCATCCGTGGGGATGAAGTGCCTGACCAGGTCAGGGCCAGCAGACTGGTCACATCCACACAGGAGGGGTGGGCTCCGGCTGCCAGTGCAGCGGGCAACCACACTGAACAATGACGTGTGTTTCAGAGTGGCTGGGAGAGAGGGTCCACCTGCTGTCGCGGCTCAGATGGTGGCAGTTCTGTGCATTGGCCACGTGTCTCCCCTCATGACAGGGTCCTCCCGAGCCTCGCCCTACCCTGTCTCCTGACCCGCCCTCCACTTCCCAGATGTTATCCCTACATAATGTTCCCCAAAAGGATTTGGGTGCATGGCGACCTCCAGGGTGCTGGTGTTTTGGGGTAAGCGCAGTTCCTCAGAGGCCTGTGAGTGCCAGCTACTGTCCAGTTTTCATCTGTGGGCCGCCGTCTGTTTAACCCCACCCCATTTGCTGTGACTGGATTTCCACACACTAGTGTCTCTGTGCCCCAGGACCTCAGAGTGTGGCAGGGGAGCTGGGCCTTTGAGGAGGTGATCAAGTGGTTGGGTGCAGCTCAGGGAGGGCATTGCCCACCTCACTTGGTGCCCAGGGTCCACCACAGCACCACCAAAGGATAACTGAACTGAGACAAAGAGGGTATCGGTGTAAGGTGAGTCATGAGGTGGGCCCTAACCCAGCACGACTAGTGTGGCATCTGTCAGCTTTTGTCACCATGACAAAATACCCAAGGAACGGGGCTTATAGAAGTTTTATTTTGGTTCCTGGTCTCAGGGGCTGCAAGCTGCAGTCACCAGCTGCATGGCGCTGGGCCCGGGAAGAAGCAGTGTCTTGAAACAGGAGTAAGGAGGAGGCTGCCCGCCTGGGGTAGCAGCAAGCCGGGAGAGGCCCCTTTTTCCAGCCCCGGGCAGCTCCCTACCCCTCCAGCCCTGCGCCCTACCCTGCCCCAAGGCTGTCAGAGCACTGCGAGAGCGCCCCCTGCTGGCTGAGGACTTGCGAAAACAGCGGCACTGGGCTCCCACTGAGAGATGCCTTTAAGCAGTGAAACCAACAAAACAAACAATGTGGCAAAGGTGCGCTAGTTAGACTGTGAAATGACACCTGCGCAGTCGGGGCTGAACGGAGAAGGAGGGCTGCGGCCATGTGTGACCGCGGTGGGCACGCGTGTCAAGTGACTCCGGGAAGGTCCAGGGTAACTTCCTAGATGACAGGAGTACTGATGTTGGAGTATATTTTTCTTTTTGTTGTACTAGGGATTGAGCTGACTTTTGCCCTGATCTACATCCTCAGCTTCTCCCCACTTTTTAAAATATTTTTTTTTTAAATTTTAAGGCAAATCTCACTAAGTTTCCCAGGTTGGACTTAAGCTTGTGGTCCTTCTGCCTCAGCCTCGCAGAGTGCTGGGCTTGCAGGCAAGTGTCACCACGTCTGGCTACATGTTAGTGGAGAGGCAGCTCACAGATTCAGCGTCCACCTGCGATGGAGCCCACTTCTGTGGTGTGCAAAAGTGTCCTTCAGGTCTGTGGCTCGTCTTCCCGTCCCTTGCACCTGGGCTTTTGCAGAGCAAGAACTTTGGACTCAGTTTAGGTCCAACTGTCAATCCCCCCACCCCGCCCCGCATCGTACTTTGGGTGTCTGGTGTGAAACTCTGCGTGGTCCTGGAATCTGAAGACTTGCTCCTGTTTTCCCTCTGAACCATCTGTGTGTGGTGCTGCATGTGGACAGCCAGGCAGGCTCTCCTAGGTGTCTGCAGGCTAGCGATGGAGCATGCGCCTTGCTGCTGTATGCGGCCCCACAGAGCAGACTAGGCGGGGAGGCGGGGCAGGCGCAGTCCAAAGGCAGAGCGAGGAGGATTGGGAACAACAGTCCTGGCCACGAGGGGCAGTGACAAGGGTGGCTTCCATGCAAAGCTGGGCCACCAGCTGTGGGCAGCTGTCCCTGTGGGGGTTTCTGTGTAGGGCCGCCAGGTCTGGGCAGTGGTCCAGGAAGGGCCTTCACAATAGTCCCTGTCTGGTGGTTGTGCTCGAGGTCACCACCATCTTGACTCTTGCTTTGTTTGGGACTGTGATTGTTTTTCTAGCTTTTGACAAAAGTGACTCCACTGTTATCCTGGCAACTTCCACAATGTGTTTGCTTCGGATCCATTTTGGGTTATTTTGGGGAAGGTGTGAGTTTGGGCTGAGATCCAGGTACCCTGCCCACATCTGGGGACAGGCATTTTCTGCCAATTGCACTTGCGTCTTCCCAGAGGCCGGTTGCACACACTGGAGAGCAGAGCACCTGATTTCCCTTATTTTATTTTATTAACATTTTTTTCAAATCCATTTTATTCATAGATAAAAAGAGAGAAAGAAGAAGAAGAAGAAAAAACTTACAACAAATTTTGAAAGTACATCAATCAGGGGAGCTCCAGATTCTCTATTCTGTCCCACTGACTGATCCATGCCTCTGTGCCTTCCCAATGCCACACAGAGCGACTATGCACAGTTTGGGGTGCAGTGTGGTGTTCCAGGGCATGCACACAACTGTGGGTCGCATTGGGGTCACTGGCATATCTGTCACCTCAGGCATGTGTCATTGCTTGGTGTTGAGAGACTTCGAGTGGAATCACTGCTGCAGATTGCAGGCATCTGTCCTCCATGAAGCCGAGTGACAGCCCACAGTGCGGCTGTCCCAGATATGGTCACCTGCTTTTTAGCAGGCACCGGGCTTGCTGCTCCGACTGCACACGGAGGGTGTGGGCTTGCTCTGGATGTGGCCTTTCCTTTTCCTGCTGCAGGCGTGGTGGGCTCTGTGTGTGACACTAGGATCCATCTCCCAAGATGCTGCAGTCGATGACTATGGCTGGGTGGCTTCAGACAACAGACTGGTCCCCCAGAGGACCCTCTGCCTCCGGTGTCCACATCACTCCATCCCTGCCTGTCCATGTGGCGATTCACTCCCCATGGTCTTGTCACCCAGCATCCCCTTCCTGTGAGGACACCTGTTCTGGACCAAGGCCACCCTGGAACTGCCCTTAATCATCACTGCCACACCTACCTTTAGCTCCTGGGATGGCCGCGCTACTCCGAGGGCCCTCTTAGCACATAGCGGGCAGCAGCAGGGCCCCAGTCCCGTGAACTCAGCCAGCATCCAGAACCCCTGCCCTCCCGTGTGGCCTCTGGGCATCTGAGTGTGAGGACAGCTCCGGTCCCGACTTACCTGCTGCTTCCCTACCCAGGTCACCACCTGGTCCCCAGCTTCCTAAGCAGACAGCCAGTAGCCCCCAGAGCGGACGATGTGAATGTGGTCAGGGCCAAAAGGAGCTGTGTCGGCTCTCACAAATTTTAAAACACTCAGGAAGCTTGGAGCCTGGAGGAGCTTTGCACTTGGCTGGTGACAAGGACGGCCTTTGAGAGCCACAGCCTGAACACAGGGACACTGGAGGCCCCAGTCCTCTTTGATTTGCCTTTCTTTATTTTTAAACTGGTGGAGACAGTTTGATTCCACACTATGGCAATGGGGCAAGACAGTTCAGAGCAGAACAAAGCTTGCTCCCAAATGTTGTTCCCCACCCCTTCCCACAACTTCGTTTGCCGTGGTTTATGTTACATGGGGTCAACTGCAGTCTGAGCATATTAACAGGAAATCCCAGAGGTAAACAATTCACAAATTGTTTTGTTTTGTGATGCTGGGGACCAAACCCAGGGCCTGCAATATGCTAACCAAGGGCCCTACCACAGGACGACACCTGAGTCCAACTCGTAAGTGTTTTTTTTCTTTTTTCTTTTTTCTTTTTTCTTTTTTGAGGTACTGAGGATTGAACCCAGGGTCTTGGAACTGAACTGCAGCCCAATTCTTATTTGTGCATTGGCAGTGCTGGGATTTCTTTGAACATTTAAAACATTTTAAAGTTTTTCCTAGTGCACATGTGGTGTGTAATTCTCACATTCCATGGCGAGTTGGTCCATATGCCTGACACGTCTGAGCTCCTCCTTTGTTCCCTCCGGCCTCACTGGGCCCCAGGTCTCCACAGCGTGTGACACTCTGCTGCTGGGGTGCATATCCTCGGTAGTCCTCGCAGGCGCTGCCTGAGGGCTGCTTTAGCAGCAGAGGTGGGAGCGGAGTCTGCAGCCCACGTGGACGCATTCTCCTTTCCCCTCGGCTGTCCTGAATGTGTCCGTGAAGCTGAGTGTGTGCTGTGGCCCACACGACCTGGCTCGGAGCATCTCTGGGCACAACCAAGGGCAGGGAGACAGGGCCAGTGCGGAGGGAGCCCAGAGGCCCAGGACCTTTCAGGCAGCATCGCCACCATGGTCACCCTGGTGGGACAGCTACTCTCCCACCCCGGTGGGTGGCAGGGTTACTAAGTGACGCCAGCAGCGCTCTGAGGCCCTGCTGCTTCACGCAGCAATGCCTGTGATCCTAATCTTGGTACTTCCAGGGAGAGCCAGCAACTGCGGGCCTAGAGGAAGTCCTCGGGGACTTCCTGGCCCAGTGGCTCTAATTTATCTTCGGACAGAAGCAGGACTTGAGGTGTGAGCTGGTGCCAGGGTGGGGCCTCCTAAGTGTGCTGCGCCTGGCCACAGCTGGTGTGAAAATTCCCCACCGGCCACCTTGCAGCTCCATGAAGGCTTCGAGCCAGACTTTCTCTTGCTGTGTGCTCAGTGGACGCAGGACACATGGTTAAAACCGTCATTTGCCTTAAACTGTCTAAACTGTGACACAGGCTTTGCCTCAGGAAGCCACTGGTCACCTTGGTGTCCCCTACGCCAGTGTCACAACTGGATTCCTTGTGAACATCTGATGAGAAGACATCAAAAACCCATGAGAGAATTTCTAGAATTCAACCAAGAAGGCCAGAATTGCAGGGTATGGCAGACACAACTGTAATCCCAGCACTCAGGACGTAGAGGCAAAAGAAGTGTGAGTTCAAGGCTGGCCTGGGCCACAGAGTGAGTCCTTGTCTCAAAACACACACACACACACACACACACACACACACACGCACATGCACATGCACACAACCAATAATAAAATAAAATAAAATAAAAAAAAACATTAGCCTGCTGTTTAAAGGATCCTTCAGGACTTGAAATCAATTTTAATATTGTCACTGAGATGAATAATATTGGCACAATTTTAAACATGCTGCCCTTGTTTCTTTTCTTTTCTCTCTCTTTTTTTTTTTTTTGTGGCACCAGGAATCAAACTCACAACCTCATGCCTTCCAGGCAAGCACTTAAGCCACTGAGCCAAACTCCCAGTCCTAGTCTTTTGAGGCAGGGTCGCACTATGTAGCTCAGGCCAGCCTTGTGCTCGCGCTGTAGCCCAAGCCGGCCTTGAACTCACAACGCTTCTCCTACCTCAGCCTCCCGAGTGCTGAGATTAAAGGCATGTGCCACCACACCCAGCTTGTTGCCCTTGTTTCAAGTCTTGCTCTGCCTTGGTCTCTTTAAAGATTCTGCTTTGACTTCCCCAGGACTCCAGGCAGGTGCCCACTCCCACCCATGGGTGCCCAATGTTTGGGTGAGGAGGAGGTGGGGATCCTGATCAATTGCCAGCCTTGTGCCATGGACCAGCGCCATTTCATTATTTTTCTGTGATTTGATGTGACTCATGTGGTGACTAAGTGACCCTTGGCCACCACCAGGCACTCGTCTCCTGGGCTGGGCTCAGTGGCATTGTGCATTTTCTCAAGGCTCTGGCACTTTTTCCTTCCCTGACACTCTTCTTTGGGTTGCGAGATCTCTGCTGGACATCTTCAGGTCACAGGGACCCTGCAGTGGATGTCACTGCAGTAACATGCTTGTCACCTCTGGGGCCACCTCTGGTCTCTGCCTCTCCTGCTGTGCTGTGAGATGGGGCTGCCTCATTAGAGCTCAGCTTCCCTATACCATGGTCCCCTGGCCTCTCCAGGTTCTCCGGAATACTGTGGTCATAGCAGCTGCAGTAGGGCCATTGCTTGGTCCAGCATGTGCACCGTGCAGATGGTCAGTTCTGCGACACATGCAGCTCTTGCGATTCCTGGGGTGAGGACCATGAAGTGTGGAGAGAAGGTGAAGACATAAAGAGGAAAACAGTAATCTGCAATCAGGTGGAGCCCTCTCTCCTGACGGGAGGAAATGATTTGCCCCCTCACTGTAGGGGCATTTATCTATACATTCAGCAACTTAACGTCAGGTGACACCCTGTTGCCTAGCAACCTGCACTGTTCAACCTGAGGCCTGATGTTCTTTTTGCGACTTTCCCTGGGAGGTCTTTGTTCTCCAGCCTGGCTGCCCAGACCCTGTGGATGCAGTCAATTTCTAGCTTCAAGGACTCCCTACAGGTCATACTTTTCTGTTCTTTATGTGTCTCATAACTTTTTTGTTGTGAACTGGATATATATTTTTTAACCTCTTTGTTTTTAATTTTATTTTTCTTAAACTCATAACACCAAGTGCATTTATTAGAAAAGAAGAAAGTTATGAAATATCCTATCTTTCCTTAAAAAATTAGAAATAAAAGACAGCATAAAGCCAAAAATAAATAGAAGAAAATAACGAAGATCAGAAAATATAATCCCTTATCAAAATGCCAATATTATTTTTTATAAAAATTAACATTTTGATTTTTACTTTTTTTTTTTTTTTTGCAGCACCAGGGATCGAACTCACAGCCTCGCACCTGCCAGACAGGCGCTTAAGCTGCTGAGCCAAATTCCTGGCCCTGGTTTTTTTGAGGCAGGGTCGCACTATGTAGCTCAGTCTGGCCTTGTGCTCACGTTGTGGCCCAAGCCGGCCTCGAACTCACAACGCTCCGCCTACCTCAGCCTCCCGAGCGCTGGGATTAAAGGCGTGCGCCACCACGCCCGGCTTGATTTTTACATTTTTGTAGAAATACAAAAGACTCAGAATAGTCTAAACAACTTTGATAAAGGAACAAGATTAGAGTTCTAATCCTCCCAATCTCATGACTTATCACAAAGTTACATTAATCATGACAAAATGATTTTAATATCAAGATAGACAAACCACTAAGGTATCAACATGAAGTCCCAAAATAGATCCCCACATAACAGACAATTGATTTCTGACAAAGATGCAAAAGCAGTTAAGTGGAGAAAGGATTGTACCTTCCGTAAATATACTGGAACAGCTGGATATCCACATGCAAAAAACCTAAGCCTTACAGTACATCAAAAATTTCTTAAGACATTCAGAAGCCAACTCAAAATGGCTCATAGTGGGCTAGTTAACATAAAGGCAGGTATGACCTGAGTCGTTGCTTTGGCTGAGGTCATTCTCTCTGGGACAAAAAGACTGGGACAAGGTGTAGAAGGGAAGGCAGAACCTACAGAGGTGTTCGGTGCGGGGAGGCATTGAATTTGTTTCTGACAAGGCCATGTGGGCAACTAAGTAGGCCATTATCCTTCTTTTTTTTTTTAACTACCTTAACTATTTTTCTATACATTTACATACACATGTACATGTTTGTTATGGGTATGGTCCTGTGGCCCCACCAATTCTCATGTAATTATGACATGGATGTGGCTGAGTCTGGCATTCATGATTGGTTTGTTGTCTAGTGCTGAATTGGTGATGTGAGTGCTGCACCTGCCCAGGGGTGGAGCCGACATGCAGTGTAAGGGCGAGAAGGCATGTTTTCTCTTGCTGTTCACGCCTTGCTGTTGTGGCAGCCATGAATGGCTGCCCTGCTGTGCCACGCTGCCTTGCAGCCAACTGAATATGGACTAAAACCTCCAGGAACTGTAAGAAATAAACCTTTCCTTCCCAAATTTTGGGCATCAGGTATTCTGTCTCAGCAATGAGAAAAAAGTAACTAAGACAATGTTTTTTCTTTTAGCTTGTCACACTGATGAAACAATATGATGTTTATACATGCATGTCTTATTTATTTCACTAATAAGTATGTTCTCAAGGTGTGCATCCATTTACCTATAGACATGTCCAGTATATCATCCTTTATGGCTGAGTAGTACTCCATTGTATGGAAATACCACATCTTTTTTATCTATCCCTCAGTCGATGGGCATTTAGGTTGTTTCCAAGATCTGGCTATTACAAACTGTGCTGCTACAAACATGGATGCACATATATCACTGTGGTATGATGTTTTTAACTCTTTTGGGAAGATACCCAGAACAGGAATAGCTGGGTCAGATGGGACCTTCAAACCTAGCTTTTTGAGGCATCTCCACACTGACTTCCACAGTGGTTGCACCAGCCTGCATTCCCACCAACAGTGGAGAAGGGTTCCTTTTTCCTCACAGTCCCTCCAGCATTTGTTATTAGTTGATGTCTTGATACTAGTCATTCTTTCTGGGGTGAGGTAGAATCTCAGTGTTGTTTTAATTTGCATCTCTTGAATGACCAGTGCTGTTGAACACTTTTTCATGTATTTATTTGCTGTTTGTATTTCTTCATCTGAGAAGTGTGTTGAATTGGATATTTTGGACACAACATTGCAACAACGCTGGATATTGGTCCCCTTTCTCCCTCTCTGGGTCTTTTCTCCTCTGCTTGCTCAGTTTGGGCTGGGTGACTGGGCTAGACCATTTCTCCCCTCAGTGCCACTCCCATAGGACAGCCTGCAGCATGGTGCAACATCGAGGAGGACTTCCCTGGGCCGTGGGTGCCCACCCCTCTGTTCAGCTGCTGCCCCTGTTGGTCTTGCTCCAGTGGTGGGTGCTTGATCCACTGCCTCAGCAGTGCCCCAGACACCAACTGCCCTAAAGCCTTTGTGTGTGGCTGTGGGGAACCCCGTGGATGTTCTCCACAGCCAGGATGCTCTTTGCAGCTGTCTCTTTCTGTGGTTGACTCTGGCTTGTGGGTGAGCATGTTGATCTTAGGAAAGGGGAGCTTGTATTTGTCGATTGTTTGAACCAGTTCTGCAAGTTCATAAAGGTAAGAGGTGGCTTTTCTCACAGCTCTGGATATCTGGGTTGAGGGGCTGCCTGCTGGGGAGGCTCCCTGGATGCAGGGCCCAGAGGCAGAAGCACAGGTATGTGTGCTGTCCCTTCTGCTCTCCCCCTTGCCTGTTGAGCCCTGGGATCCAAACTCAGGGCTCCCCAGTAACCTTATCTGACCCTCCCCAGGACTCAGAGCACCGCGTCCCCAAGATACCACATGGCAGGGATCCAGGGTCGCCATGAGCTCTGGGGATGCTGCAGTGTGTCCTAGCATGGCAGGCCACTGTTCTCAAGAGCCACAGACCTGCCCGTGCTGCCCTCTGCTCAGGCTGCATGGGTTCCTCTGGGAGAGTGTGGCACCCAGCCCCCGCTATCTCTGCCAAGCATGTAGAGGGAGGTGCTCTGGGCTTCTTATGGCCTCTGCTCTGTGTGCATGGGGAGAGGCTGCTGGGAGCAGACCCTCAGCCTCCTGCTAGGCAGAGCCTTCATGCTGGGGCTAGGCTGGTGGAGGAAGGGCCCAGCCCAGCTGCTCCCCAGGGGTTGAGCCCCTCTAGCTTGGAGCTAAGGTTCTGGGATGTTCTCCCCTCATGACATGGGTACCACCTGTCATGGTTGGACCTGAAAGGCCTCTAAGGCCTTTGTGGAAGCTTGGTCCCCAAGATACCCGTGTGGCTCCAGCCTCCTCTGTGGATTAATCAAGTTGTGGATTCATAGTTGAGTGGGCTATTGGGATGTGGGAGACCTTTAGGAGGAAGTGGGTCATTGTGGGGTGCAT
Organism: Dasyprocta punctata; assembly: GCA_004363535.1. Lineage (NCBI taxonomy): Eukaryota > Metazoa > Chordata > Mammalia > Rodentia > Dasyproctidae > Dasyprocta > Dasyprocta punctata. The sequence continues at coordinate 35,233 of RJWM01015607.1, read as the reverse complement.
TGAGGGGTGTACTTTGTGTCCTGGCCCTTCCTCTCTGTTGCTTACCATGACCATGAATCCTGCTGTATCAGCTTCTTTGGACTAGAGATGTCAAGCAGAGAGCAGAGCTCTCTCCTGGGTGCATCTGAGGTCATGGACACCTTTTCTGGGGTCCGCACTGCTCCCTGGCCCCTTCTACTCTGGCTCTCTGCCCTGCTATGCTTCCCATCTGCTGTGAACTGGGCAGTGTTGCTCCACCACGCCCTTGCAACATGATGGCCCTGCCTAGGAGTTGAGTCTCCTGAAGCTGTGTGATATGTTGAACCTCTCTCCCTGTGGGTGTTGTGTGTTGTGTCTCAGCGGTAGGAAAGCTAATATACCACTATGATAGAGCCAGGAAACCATGGACAGCGTCTCTGAGACCCTGGGCCAAACCAAACCCTCCCCTGTGAGTAGCTTCTCTCAGGTCATCAGAGGCTGATGCCACCTGTCTGGTGGGATCTGGGGAGACTCTCTCTTGGCCAACTCACCCATGGTGGGCTGTCAGGCTGGGCCATGGAGTGGTCCAAGCACATGTGCTACTCTCACCAGCCAGGTTCAGCAGGCCCTTGTGAATTGGTGGCTCCCTTGTCAGTGAGGATTATTCTTCCCTGAACTCAAGTGACATCCAGGGCTCCTGCCTCCTGGCCTCTGGACTTCAGGTGGAGTAGACCTCTTTGCTGCATGCCAGTGCTGCTCTAGATATTACCGGGGGAAGGACCATGCGAGAATGGGAAAATAAAGAAAAGAGATGAAAGTTGAGGTCAGGTGGAGCTTTCCCTCCTGATGGGAGAGAAGGAACTGCTCAATCACCTTAGCACCTTTATTTATATACTCAGGAGGAAGATGTCACTTTCACTCACTCTGCCTAGCAACTTGTTTGCCTGACTGGCCTGAGCACCTTCCCTTTCCTGAGCTGGAACAGCTAGTTTATGTGGCTTGCTTTGGGCTCTCCCTGTTCTCAGGGCTGGTCTTGCTTTAGCCCCACACATGTGATCAATCTCCAGCTTCAGACACTCTCTATGTCTCCCCCTTTTCTGTTTTGTAGTTGTGAGTGATGGTTTGTGAGTTGAAGTTGGAGGAGCTGTGTTTGGAGAACTCTGTAGAAGACCTTTTCATTTTTGAACCCTTTTCATTTTGAGTGAACTTATTCATTCAGGCTAAAGATTTTTCAGTCCAAGAATTTTAGGTCCCTGCATTCTGCAATTTAACTCTGTACGTCTATTAATCCATAACGGTAGTCAGTTACCAATGTAGCTAGCAATTGTCAGAAGGTGGTAGTGATTTGAGTTTCTTTTGTAAATAACACATTACTGTAAGCACTGTTTTACACATCTTGTGGTTATTTATTTATTTATTTTATTTTATTTTTGGTATCGGGGATCAAACTCACAACCTCGCGCCTACCAGGCAGGTGTTTTAGGCCACTGAGGTAAATTCCCAGTCCTATTTTTTTGAGACAGGGTCTCACCATGCAGTTCAGGCTGGGCTTGAACTCACTTTGTAGCCCAGGCTGGTCTCGAACTTACAATGATCCTCCTGCCTCAGCCTCCCAAGTGCTGGGATTAAAAGCATAAACCACCACACCTGACTGCATCTTGTAGTTATACTTTTCTGTTGGATGCCCAAGACCAAGTTAAAGTGACACCTGTATTACTTACAATTAATCTCTTGCCATCTATCAAGGTCAGTTAAGTCTCCTCAGGAATTGTCTTGGAACTATGCACAGCACCACTTAGTACTTCTGTCTGTGTCAGCTATCTGGATGAATCACAGCCATTGCTTGACCAAGTTGCTTTCTATGAAAGAATGGGAGACTTTTTTCTCTCTTGGTGACTCTCCTTAGGCACACTACATATCATTGATCACTTTCCTCTGCAGTCCCACAGTCTTCTTGGTCAGAAGACCAGGGACTCACCGAGTTATAGCATGTTACAGCAGAGGTTCTTTTATGTCCTGGGTCCTCATTGACCTTGGAGGGCCAAAATATTGGCTGTCTTCCTATCCCATCTATCTTTCTAATTTTTGGTCTCCAAATCTCAGTTGTTGAAAGTCCAGAAGAGAAGGTTAATATATTACATTGTAATGAAGGCAGCAAGCTTAATATTACTGTCATATCTAAATATCAAACATTTGGGGCCAGGGATTTAGCTCAGTGGCTCAAGTGCTTGCCTGGTAAGTGCAAGGTTGTGAGTTTGATCCTGGTATCAAAAAATAAAATAAAAATAAAAAATAAAAATAAATAAAAAATAAATATGAAGCACCTAAATACATAAAATAAAACCATTGTTTTCTAACAACCATGGATGTTCTAATATTTGAATCCCTACAGAATGTTAACAGTTATACATTTTACACAGAAAATTAGAAATCAAAAGCCATATATAATATTACAGTATGACAATCATGATGACATTTTGTAACACACCTGAATTTCCATTTTGACATAAAATATCCCTTTTAGCCAATCATCCCTAATACATAAGAAGCTTTTACCTAACTTATTGACCTTTAGTGGGATGTACACCACATGAGTTTTTGTTACAGGTGGAGGTCTGAATCTGAAAGAAAAGTGTGTCACCATAAACAATTCCTGCATTACATTTTGGAAGACCTGCTCATCTGAATGAATGAATACATTCAATACACCATGAGGTTAATAACAATTAATTGCCACAGCCCTATGAAAACTTTTGTACCAGAGCATCTTTAAATAAAAATCCTTATAGTCTGGGAAACTTAATCCTTTTGGTGATGACCAACATGAACATACCACAGTAATATATTTTTAATAACAATTATTGGGGTATCACTCATAAGTTTATATAGATTGCTGAGGCCTCCTATTAATGAACAAGAATGGGTTAAAGTTATTCCAGGCAGCTGATTTTTCATTCATCAATGGGAGTCCTGTCCAATAATCTCACCCCACCCTAAGGGATTGTTATTTAATATCTTAACAATTTTTTGATGACTTATGAAAATCGAGTTTGATATCATTTTTACCAGCTGGAAACCCAGGTGGAATCATGTTTTTTAAATCTATAAACAAATTAAATTATGAATAAATGATCCAAAAATGCAAAAGAAAAAAGGAAAAGAGAAAAATTGTTGACTTCAAATAAAAAATAGCCACTAACTTATTGGACAAATGGACAAACAAGTACACACAGCTTAACAGATTGGACAAACAGATATACAGGCAGACTGACAAATATCTAACAAAATCAGAGTGCACTCAAACATATTTTTTGACCAAATTGGATTATAACAATTGTCTTACAATTTTAATGTTTAATTTTTTTATTTTAAAGATAATAAGACACAACAAAACAGAATAAATCCAATCAAAACAAATCAGTGAAATTGGTACAGAACTTTGAAGCAGGATAATAGGAAAACAACAATGGCTATATCTTGTTATCTTAACAATGGTTGTCCATTCCATCACATATAGCAAAATCAAGCCAAGACAAAACAGAAGAAAACCAATCAAAACAGAACATTGAATAAAGCAAAACAATCAGAACAAAACAAAATGGAGAGAACAATATTGGATTTCAAAAATAAGATAGAAGGAAACCTCCCACGTTATATTTCATACTGTTATCCTCCCAATATTTGCTCAGACCGCTGGCCCCAGGCCTGAAATGTCAACCAAACAATACAAGCATTCAGTTGCTTTTTGTACCTCAGTTGCTATCGACTCAGCCTGTCCTCCGAACCAGCAGATTGCTTGTGTGGGGAATTCTCTTACAATTTTAGAAGTTTGTAATTACAAATTGACTAGTCAGAATTATTTGTAGGTCAATTAGCAGAGATCTTTTATAAGAAGAATTTGGAAAGAATAAAATCTTTTATCTATAACACATAATTTTTGTATTTTATTTTGCCTTAAGAATATTGGTAACTTATGTGCCCCCTTCTTTCATGTAACTTCCAGCTTAGTTATCTCCAAGAACTCTACCACCTACTCACACCTTTGATTCCCTCTTTTTCTTTCTTTTTTTTGGTACTGGGGATCGAACTAATAACCTCACACCTGCCAGGCAGGCGCTTAGTCCACTGAGCTAAATAAATCCTCAGCCCTATTTTTTGAGACAGGGTCTCACTGTGCAGTTCAGGCTGGCCTTGAACTCACTTTGTAGCCCAGGCTGGTCTTGAACTCACAAGGATCCTCCTGCCTCAGCCTCCCTAGTGCTGGGATTGATTCCCATATTTGGTTACCACCTCCTGGGCATCCTGGGTCAACTCCTTTAATTAGCCCCAGGTCGGGTTTAGCTCCATCCTTGTTTATCTGCTGTAGAGCAGTCTCTGAGGCGTCACTGTCATAGGACTGAGCATCAGCTTTTTGAAAGGTGGAATCAACTCCTTCTCCAGGTCTGGGTCCATGACACAGCCAGACAGCATGCTCTGGCACCCAGATAGGCCATTCAGTGTTCTCTGGAAAGACACAAGCATACCTTTGACCCCAAATTAGTACTGGGCTGGATTGCTTCCATTGTCCAGTACGAAGGTCATTCCAAAGGACCCTCCCTAGTTTTTTTCTTTTACCTGATTGAATTGTCTTTTTGTTGCATAGACCCATCCCTAGTAGGATTTAAAAATTTAGTAGTGTACACTGCTGAGTGAAGTCTATTATGAGGTATAAATTCTGTAGGTAAAATTCCCCTTTTTGTTTTTGTAATTGAATTTTGAGCAAGTTTAACCATTTTTAGTTTACTAAACGGCATCTGGGGGTTATAAGGAATTCCTGTGGAAAGGGAAATAAGAAAAGTTTTACAAAGCATTTGGAAAGCAGCACTTGTATAGGCTGGGCCATTGTCAGTCTTAAGTGGCTGCCGGCAGCCAAAAGTATCAAAGGCTTCCAAGCAATGAGCAATGACATGTTTAGCTGCTTCACCAGTGTGAGCAGAAATAAAAATAAACCCTGAGAAAGTGCCCACTGAAACATGGACCCAGCATAGCGAGCCAAACTCAGCACTGTGAGTGACATCCACCTGCCAGAGATGACTGGGGTGTCATCTCTGGGATTAAGCCCCATAGGGAGTGAGGGAAGATGTACTGTGCATGAGGAAGATTATTTAACAATTTGTCCAGCCTGCTCCTGGGTTAAATGTAAGGCAGAAGCATTTTGATGGAAGGCAGCAAGGAAAACAGAAGCCTGTTGAACAGTGTCTAAGGGAGGAACAGTTCACAGCAAAAGTAGCAAGACCAGAGGAGGGGAAGCATAAGCCTCCTTTTCCCCCCTCCATTGTAAGCAGGCTCCCTCCCACCCACCTGCCAGGGTGGATGCAGCTTGCACACCATCTCCAGGGTCCTCCTCTGGCACAGTATAAGGGTGTTTATAAAGTGAGGGCCCCCCAACCAAGCTTCTAAACTTCTCAGATTGATGCATGTATCAATCACCCCAATCCACCCCTTGCCAACTTGGTAACCAGACACTTTTTTTAAAAAATCAGTTTCCGGATACAAAGACAAGCTTATTTCTTATCAGTTCACAACTTGCACACTATAACACAGGTTTAACCATCCTTAAGAACCCATATTAAGTCTGTCAACATTATATTACATTACAACCATAACATTTCACCCTTGCTACTGAAACAGACAACATTGCGGCTCCCACCTCCCTGTCTGGGCCAAGCTCCAGGCTCCATGGAGCTCTGTGGTTCCCTCCCCTGCCTGGGGGCCTGTGAGAAATAGTGAAAGAAGCAGAAAGCAGCAGTTTCTCCCTGTTAAATAACCCTTTAAAAGTCTGTAGAGGTCCAGATAGATTTGTGCTGGTTTTTTTTTCTTTCTCTTTTTCTATCTTTGCTCTAAAATGCTTTTTCACTTCCTTCTAAGTATGTAAATTTATGGAGTTCTCTTCTGGAAACAAACAAACTCAAGAAATTTAGCAAACTGTGTAGTGTCAGTGTATTGAAAACTAAAATGTAAGAAGGCAAAAAAGACCTAAATAAATGTAGTTATATTGATCATGAATTTGAAGCAAGTACCCTTGAAGAAAACAACAATTTTGAAAAGCAACAGAGTTTGAGAATTTTCACTACCAGATTTCAAGACTTACCACAGCCAGGCATGGTGGTGCACTCCTTTAAGGCTGATGCAGGAGGATCATTGCAAGTTTGAAACCAACCTGGGCTACAAAGTGAGCCCAAGGCCAGACTGAACTGCAGAGCGAGACCCTGTCTCAAAAAGACAAAAAAAAAAAAAAAAAAAAAAAAGAATTACTACAAAGCCATAATGAGACAGTGATATGCTGGAGCCAGCCTATTACTAGCTCGTGAAAGCCAAATGTTGAATTTTTAGAAGTTTTAGGGACAGGTTAATTGTTGTATTGGTTATTTGAAATTGTCTTTTATGAGTATTTTTAAAGCAAAAGTCAGCAAACCACAAATCAGGCTCACACTGTCCCCCAACACTAGGGGCCTGCCATGTGAAGCAGGGCCAGGCCATCTCAGGGAAGTTGTCCCAGCCGCAGCACCCCTAATGCTTGGCAGGGCTGTTGTGGGCCCGCAGCTCAGAGCCTGTTTAACAGTTCACTGGGGTTTGCACCACAGCACGTGGGAGGCAGGAACCCCGTTTGGTACCTCTGTCCCCACAGCTGACACGAGGAACCCTGTGTTTTCCCCTTCTCTAGGCTGTGGATAAATGGCCTGAGTTATAGCTGCTGCTAAGGAGCCCCCTGCACACGAGGGGCCAGTGTCTGCACTAATTTGAATCATCTCAGCCAGTGTGGCCTGTTTTTTTGTGGGCTCAAAAAGCCTTTTCACAGCATTTATTTGCATTTTCAAAGGCCAATTGTTGAACAATTAACTTAAAGGATGACTCTCTTTGATGAAGAATGGGAAATTGCAGCCTGTGATGCAGCAAAGTTCTTGAACCGAGAAGGTGGGAATTGCCACTGTAGCTCAGTAAAGGTTGTCAGGGTGGCTGTTGTTCTGCTCCAAGCCAAATCCTTTGTGAGTCCCTTCCCATTCCCCGTGGCAGACAGGGCTCGTGGGAAGGCTTGGTTTGGCTTCTTCCCAAATCCTTTGTGTTCGTCCCAACAAAGTTACAACCAGCGAAACATTCCCTAATGCAAGTCCACAAAAATAAAATATATACAGTAATCAAGAATATAACAAACAGTTCCATATACATTTGTGGTTCTTGAGAACTTGTTTGCCCCATGTTTAACAACATAAAATCAATAGTCTGCAGAGGGCTTTGATCCTCCTGGAGCCCTAAAATCATACCACTTCTCCCATTTATTTAAACTTTCGCCGTACACTTGTTTGGGAGATTAGGGATCTAGGCCAGATCCCCGATACCTCTGCTCTTAGCCTCCCGGGTGCTGGGATTACTGACGTGCACCACCATGCCCACCTGGTCAAATTTCCACAGGTTTTAATAAAAGATTTATAGGTTTCAAAAAAATAAAGTGTGTGGTATCATGAATATACATGCACATTGTGAAATAATTATCAGTCAAGGTGATGAGCACACCCACCATGCCCATCTCCTCACATAGTCAGGGCACTTTCAGGAGGAGTCAAATATATTTTAGGCAAACAATACAGTGTTGGTATGAAATAGTTATTATTTTCCTGCTATTGGGTTGAATTTCTTCTATATTCTGGATATAAGCCCTTAGCAGATACATAGTTTGCAAATATATCTGCTCCTTCTGTACGCTGCTCTTTTTTTTTTTTTTTTTTTTTTTGCCACACTGGGGATTGAACTCACAACCTCGTGACTGCCAGACAGGTGCTTAAGCCACTGAGTCAAACTCCCAGCCCTAGTTTTTTGAGGCAGGGTTGCACTATGTAGCTCAGGTCGGCCTTGTGCTCCCGTTGTAGCCCAAGCCGGCCTCGAACTCACAACGCTCCTCCTACCTCAGCCTCCCGAGTGCTGGGATTAAAGGCGTGTGCCACCATGTCTGGCTTGTAGGCTGCTCTTTTAAAAAAAATTTTCCTTTTATTTTATTTTAGTTTTTTTGAAATCCATTTTACTCATAGATAAAAAGAAAGAAAGAAGAAGAAGAAAAAACTACAACAAAATTTTAAAGTACATCAGTCAGGGGTAACAATGGTACATATATTGCACATTGTCATCACCAAATCATTCACCCAGATCACAAGACATCTGCCTTCAACTGTCCGAACAATACCAGTACAAATCTTTCTCTTCGGCAAACTCAGAGAAATCACTCAGATAACTTTCTTAACTTTTTTTTTTAAATATACATACACATATACATGTTTTTTCTTTCAGCTTGTCACACTAATGAAACAATACGATGTTTACACATGCAGGTCTGATTTATTTCACTAATGAGTATGTTCTCAAGGTGCATCCATTTACCTATAGACGTGTCCAGTTTATCATTCTTCATGGTTGAGTAGTACTCCATTATGTAGAAATACCACATATTTTTTATCCATCCCTCAGTCGATGGGCATTTAGGTTGTTTCCAAGATCTGGCTTTATAAACTGTGCTGCTATAAACATGGATGCACATATATCACTGTGGTATAATGTTTTTAATTCTTTTGGGAAGATACCCAGAAGGGGAATAGCTGGATTGAATGGGACCTCTAATCCTAGCTTTTTGAGGAATCGCCACACTGATTTCCACAGTGGTTGCACCAACCTGCATTCCCGCCAACAGTGGAGAAGGGTTTCTTTTTCCCCATAGCCCCTCCAGCATTTGTTATTGGTTGATTTCTTGATACTAGTCATTCTTTCTAGGGTTGATATAGGGGAATGAAACTCCCAACCTACTGTATGTCCAGCAAGAGTTCGTTTTCTCTGAAATCGAAGAATGAATTTTAGGAACAACGGAGGTTAAGAACAGAAATATTTATTAAGAGAAAGAAAACTTCTGTCTGAGAGAGACAGAAGGGGTCCTGAGTGGGTTGCCAAAGACTCTGTCTTTTCTAGTGACTTTTAGAGAGTAAAACCATGATGGGGAAAACTGGGAACTCACAACACAGATGGGTTTGAGGTGGGACAGAACTGTGATCAACCAATAAGATTAATTGTTTAGGTAAAATTGACCAAATCAAGGACAAATGGGGAATCGAGTCATGTAGTAAGCGAGCATTCTTATGGATCAGTGACTTTCTGTTGGGGGTTGGGATGGTAATTCCTGGCTTCTCAAGATGATCCATACCTAATCCCTAATGCTTATACTTAGGGTGTGGTTGCATTTATTTTGTTTTCTGTCTTGAGATCTGGCCCACAGCAAGAGGTGTGTATCTCTTCCAAGGTCACAAGATATCTGGTCCTCTGTACTCGTTCCTTTGAGGGCCTAGCCCTGTCTGACTGCCTATACTATTTCTAACTAACTCAGTTGCCTATAACAGGTTAAGGTGGAATCTCAGTGTTGTTTTAATTTGCATCTGTTGAATGACCAGTGATGTTGAACATTTTTTTATGTATTTATTTGCTGTTTGTGTTCATCTCAGATGCCCATTTTTGGATTAGGTCTTTAAATCTGGGAGGACTGATTTTTTTGAGTTCTGTTTTTTTTTTTTTTTTTTTTTTTTTTTTTTTTTTTTGCTGCACTGGGGATTGAACTCACAACCTTGCGCTTGCCAGGGCAGGCGCTTAAGCCGCTGAGCCAAACTCCCCAGCCCTGGTTTTTTTGAGGCAGGGTCGCACTATGTAGCTCAGGCCAGCCTTGCGCTCGCGTTGTAGCCCAAGCTGGCCTAGAACTCACAATGCTCCTCCTACCTCAGCCTCCTGAGTGCTGGGATTAAAGGCGTGCGCCACCACGCCCGGCTTTTTTGAGTTCTTTATATGTTCTTGATAGTAATCCTTTGTCTGAAGAACAGCTGGCAAACATTTTCTCCCACATTGTGGGTTGTCTATTACTCTGTTAGTGGTTTCTCTTGCTGTGCAAAACCTTTTCAGTAGGATGAGATCCTATTTGTTGATTCTTTGTGATAGTTCCTGTGCAATCTGGTTTTATTCATAAAGTCTTTGCCTACACTGATATCTTTAAGAGTTTTATTTACTCTATCTCCTAGAAGATTTAATGTTTCTGTTTTAGTATTAAGATCTTTGATCCATTCTGGTTTTAACTTAGTACATGGTGGAAGATATGGGTCCAGTTTTAATCTTCAGCATGTATAGCACCAGTTTTTCCAGCACCATTTATTAAAGAGGCCATCTTTCTTCCAGTGAATGTGTCTGGTACCTTTGTCAAAGATAAGGTGGCTTAGTGTGTCTGCAGTTGTTTCTGCATCTTCTAATTTATTCCATTGATCTCTGGGTCTTTTTTTTTTTTTTTTGCAAATGCCATACTGTTTTTATCACAGTAGCTTTATAGTACAATTTCAAATCAGGAATTGTGATGCCCCCTGTCTTATCTTTTTTGCCCAGGATCACCTTTGTTATTCTAGGTCTTTTCTGGTTCCAGATGAATTTTCGGATTATTTTCTCTAAGCCTGTGAGATATGCTATTGGAATTTTGATTGGGATTGCATTGAACCTGTGTAACAGTTTTGGAAGTATGGCCATTTTCACGATATTGATTCTTTTTTTTCGGCACCGGGGATTGAACTCACAACCTCATACCTGTCAGACAGGCACTTAAGTCACTGAGGCAAACTCCCGGCCCTGGCTTTTTGAGGCAGGGTCGCACTGTGTGTGTAGCTCAGGCCGGCCTTGCGCTCGCGCTGTAGCCCAAACCTGGCTCGAACTCACAACGCTCCTCCTACCTCAGCCTCCAGAGTGCTGGGATTAAAGGCATGTGCCACCATGCCCGCACTATATTGATTCTTCCTACCCAAGAGCATGGGATATTTCTCTATTTTCTAATATCCTCTCCAATCTCCTTTTTCAGACTACTGTAGTTTTTGATATAAGGGTCTTTTATATCCTTTGTTAGATTGATTCCTAGGTATTTCATTTTTCTTGATGCTATTGTAAAAGGTATTGTTTCCCTGATTTCTCTCTCAGTTTGTTATTTATGTACAAGAAGGCTATTGATTTTTGAGTGTTAACTTTGTAACCAGCTACATTACTAAATTTGCTTATTAAATCTAGAAGTCTTTTTTTTTTTTTGCAGCACCAGGGATCGAACTCACAACCTCGTGCCTGCCAGGGCAGGCGCTTAAGGCACTGAGCCAAACTCCCAGCCCTGATTTTTTGAGGCAGGGTCGCACTATGTAGCTCAGGCCGGCCTTGCGCTCGCGTTGTAGCCCAAGTTGGCCTCGAACTCACAACGCTCCACCTACCTCAGCCTCCCAAGTGCTGGGATTAAAGGCGTGTGACACCACGCCCGGCTACTAAATCTAGAAGTCTTTTGGTGGAGTTTTTGGGATCTTCTAAGTAGAGTATCATGTCATCTGCAAATAATGATGGTTTAACTTCTTCCTTTCTTATCTTTATTTCTTTTATTTCTTTCTCTTGTCTAATTGCTCTGGCTAAAGTTTCCAGGATTATGCTGAATAAGAGTGGAGACAGTGGACATCCTTGTTTTGTTCCTGATTTTAGAATGAAAACTTTCAGTGTTTGTCCATTTAGTATGATGTTGGCTGCTGGTTTGTCATAGATGGATTTTATCAGATTGAGATAAGGACTATGTATTCCAATTTTCTGTTGGGTTTATATCATGAATGGGTGCTGGACTTTGTCAAAAGCTTTTTCTGTATCTATGAAGATGATCATATGGTTTTTGCCCTTGACGCTGTTAATATGGTGTATTACATTTATGGGTTTACATATATTGAACCATGCCTGCATCCCTGGGGTGAATCCCACTTGATCATGGTGTACAATCTTTTTGATGATTTGCTGCAGTCTGTTTGCCAGTATCTTATTGAAGATTTTTGCATCAATGTTCACTAGGGAGATTGGCCTGTTTGTGTTTATTTTGTGGCACTGGGGATCGAACTCACAACTTTGCACCTGCCAGACAGGTGCTTATGCCATTGAGCCAAACTCCCAGCCCTGGGAGATTGCCTGTAATTCTCTTTCTTAGTTGGGTCCTTCTCTGGTTTTGGAATCAGAGTAATGCTTGCTTCCAGGAATGAGTTTGGGAGTATTGCTTCCCTTTCAATCTCATTAAAGAGTTTGAGAAGTAGTGATGATAGGGCTTTACTAAATTTCTTGTAGAATTCAGCAGTGAATCCATCAGGACCTGGGCTTTTCTTTGTTGATAGGTTTTTAATTACATCTTTAATTTCATTTATTGATATTGCATTATTTAGGATTTTTATGTCATTTTGATTCAGCTTTGGTAATTCATGTGTGTAGGAATCTGCCCATTCTTCTGTATTTTCCATCTTGTTATAATACTGCTTTTCAAAGTAGGTATAGATGATTTTCTAGATTTCTGCAGGGTCTCCTGTGATTTTGCCCTTTTCATTCCTAATTGCGTGGATTTGAGTCTTTCCTTTTTTTGTAAGGTTGGCTAAGGGTTTGTCAATTTTATTCAATCTTTCAAAGAACCAACTCTTCAATTTATTGATTCTTTTTATTGATTTTTTTGTTACTGGGGATTGAACTCTAGACCTCTAGCTTGCCAGGCAGGCGCTTATGCCACTGAGCTAAATCCCTGGCCCTGTATTGTTTTTTTAGTCTCCAGTATGTTAATTTCTGCTCTGATCTTTATAACTTCCTCCCTTGTACAAGCTTTTGGTTTAGTCTTCTCTTCTTTTTCTAGAAGTTTGAGGTTCAACATTAAGTTGTTTATATGCACTTGCTCTGTTTTCCTGATATGGGTATTTACTGCTATAAATTTCCCTCTTACGACTGCTTTCATTGTGTCCCACAAGTTCCAGTATGTTGTATTGTCATTATCATTCAACTGTAAAAACTGTCTAATTTCTTCTTTAATTTCATCTGTGAAATTGGTTGCTCAGTAGGGTGCTATTTAATTTCCATGTGTTTATGAAGGTCTTGTGGTTTTCTTTGGCATGGATTTCCAATTTCATTGCACTGTGGTCTGATAGTATGCATGGGAAAATTTCAATTCTTTTACATTTACTTAAGCATGTTCTATGAGCCAGTATATGGTCTATTTTGGAGAATGTCCCATGTGCAGTTGAGAAGAATGTGTATTCTCATGTTGTGGGGTAGAACATTCTATAGACATCTACTAAGTCCATTTGTGCAAAAGTTTGATTTAGGTCTAATATTTCATTATTGATTTTTTTTTTTGTCTAGTTGAGCTGTCTTTTTGTGACAGTGGGGTATTGAGGTCTCCTGGTACAATTGTATTAGGGCTTATTTGATTTTTCATGTCCATTAGTAATTATTTTATATAACTGGGTGCACTAATATTTGTTGCATATATATGTATGATTGTTATCTCTTCCTCCTGGATTGTTCCCTTTATGAGGATATAATGATCTTCTTTGTCTCTCTTAATTAGTCTTGGCTTGCCAGCTGTTGCTTTATGGCAGTGAGTCTGGCTTTGGGCAAAGGCACCACCAGCTACCACCTTCTTTTTTGTTGGAGTTTTTCTTTTTACTCTCTCTGTGGGCTTCAATTCATACTTCAGATTCTTCCTGGGTCCAGGGGAACCACTTCCTTCCTTCTTGTCTTTCTCATGATGTTCTATTCCAGCATCTAGGTGGTGTCTCTCAGAGAGACTGTTTTCCTTGCTGTTTACTGCTCTGCCATCTTCCCAGAAGCCCTGTAGGTTTTTTGCTTACTTGTTCATTTTCTCTACTATGCAGTATGGAAAGTTTTTCTTAGGTGATGGGTAAATTGTGTGTAATACAATGTGATGATAAGATGCAGTTTTTCTTTGGCTGGGGGGAAGGTCCAAAGTGTTCTGGTCACACACACATACCAAGGAATCGCTGTCTGCATTCTTTAGTCAACAGTGTTGTTAACCACAGACCCAACAGTGTGCAGTGGAGCCCCACAATCACTCACTTCATAATCGAGCTTTGTGTCCTTTGATCAACATCTTTTAAGTTCTCAAAGAACTGAAAACATAATTAGGATAGGACACAGCAGCCCCACTGCTGGGCATCTATGCAAAGGAAGTGAGTCGTGTACTGAGCAGACATCAGCACTCCGTGTTCTCATCAGCCAAGAAATAAATGGGAGCAGCCAGGCACCCATCAACAGATGATCAGGTGAATCATGTAGTTCCAGGACCCACTGTGGCTGCCAAAACCAGGGGCAGTCATGGCAGAAAATGACCTGCTATTTGCATAGAATGGGCATGAGCCCCGCCACATACATCAGCTCTAGATTACCTTTTTTTTTTTTTTTTTTTTTTGTGGCACCAGGAATCGAATTCACAACTTTGCACCTGCCAGACAGGTGCTTAAGCCATTGAGCCAAACTCCTGGCCTTAGTTTTTTGAGGCAGGGTCGCACTATGTCGCTCAGGCCAGCCTTGCGCTTGCATTGTAGTCCAAGCCAGCCTCGAACTCACAATGCTCCTTCTACCTCTGCCTGAGTGCTGGGATTAAAGGCATGAGCCGGGCTGGGAGTTTGGCTCAGTGGCTTAAGTGCCTGTCTGGCAGGCATGAAGTTGTGAGTTTGATCCCCAGTGCCACAAAAAAAAAAAAAAAAGGCTTGTTCCACCACACCCGGCTCAGCTCTAGATCACTAACTAAAACACAAAAGCTGAAAAGAGTTCTGATGCATGCTTAGTGAATGACACAAAGAAAAGGTCTGCATGCACTCAGGTGCAGACCTGACTGATTGCTCTCACAGGTGAGAACCCATGGACATGAGGCCCACCTGCGCATACACATGGAAACTCTTTCCACCCCAACAGAAAGAAGGAGCCCTGTCGTTAAGATGGTGGAGGAGTTGAAGGACACGGTACTCAGCAGAATGCCGAGCAGGAAAGACACAGCCTGCACACTCACCCTCACATGTGGCAGCAGAGCCAGCTGTGCCCATGGAGGAGGGGCGGAACGCAAGCTGGAGAAGGGTGCATGGATGTGGTTTCACAGCTGCAAGACCCCATGCATGCACAGGTGCGGTAGTCCCCACAAAAGTCTACAAAGAGACAAGTGACACGGAACGAGGGGTCAACATGATGTCACTGACAGCTGAGAAGGGAAATCTGAATGTTTCAAAGTTAGGGTGGGGTGCATTGGGAAACAGAGTTTTCCGGCACAATAGAGAAGCAGATGGAAAAAGAAGGTGAAAGTGGCCTTTTTATTTGAGGACGCGGAGAGGAGACGAGCCCACAACCTACGGGGGTTTGACCTTCTCCTCCGACCGGATACAGAGAGGCAGAGGGTTACATGACCTCTGATCAGAAGTGGCACATGGGGTGAGCATTGATGATATGTGAAGAACTGATTGGAATTTTCTTTGTGTGCAAATGGGAAAGCAACAATTTGGGCCAAAGGGTAAGAAGGAGGGAGTGGTTGTCAGGGTAAGTGTTCCCGCTTTGCCCTTCTGCCATATTAGGCCATTGTCATAATTGTACAGTAATTTATACTAGGGCAAGAACCTTTCAGAAACAACACAGCACAAAACCAAGAACCCAGAAAAGGGCATCAAAGAGGAATTACAGAATGAGGACAGAAGAGGCTGGGCTCAAGGAGACGGCACCTACACAGGGCAGAGGAGGTGGCTGTCTGCACGCAGGCTCTGGGGACCTGCACACTTTTCTGTGGGTTCAATGTTCTCTCTTATCCTGGGGTTCCTTCCAGGACCTCCTACGTCCTGGCCACTGTGTCTCCCCTGCCCCTCCTGGTGCCTGGTGTTCCTCGTGTTCCTCGTGGCAGGTCAGGGCGTGACTCTTAGTATTGTGGCTTGTTTCTTGTGGACCTGGACCTGTCTGCACCCCTGGACTCCAGGCCCCTTCATCCTAACAAGATTTTGGAAGGGTGTGAAAATGCACTGTGTTGCTGCCCACGCCAGCTTCCCATGAGAACTGTGCTCCAAAAGCTCAAATCCAACTTCTGCCCATTCTTCTGATATCCCTGCTGCCCTTTCTGCTCTGGGGCCTCCTGAAATGCTGCCTTTCATTCTGTGCAGGATCCCAGTACCATCACTGAAGGACCCCAGCGGGTGCCAGGTCCCATGGCCCCTGTGGTGTGAAGACATCCTGGAGTCCTGGGTGACTGCAACCTTCAGAACTCTCCACAAGTGACACCCTTTCTTCAAGAAAAATGTTGCAACTTCACATGACAGTCTGTGAATATGTATGACTGTCTGTATTTATCAGATAAAATAATAGGGAAGGGTAAGAAAGCCATTGTTGGGGTACAGACAACAGAGGAGACCCTAGAGGCTCACAGTTCAGGAGGTGAAGGGAGCAGGCAGAGGAGCTGCTACTGTGCTGTGGGTGCTGGGGACGGGCAGGAGCCCAGCAGCCCCGGCGGGCTAAGAGGAGCCCACATCTCCCTGTGGACCTGTGGGCAGCTGTCAGCATGCTTGCCCTCTGCTCCACGGCCCTGGCCCCAGAGTGGCAGGGTGCTCCCTCGACTGCCTCCACCCATGCAGGATGTGCCCACAGCTATGCACGCACATGTGCAGATAATCACACCTGAACACTCATGCCATCCTATGTCTGCAACCACGTGCACACCCACATACATGCACGCACATGCAAGAAGCTGCAGATTACCCATATGTACATGTAGACATTCATGCATGAACATCCATGCACCCGTGAGCACACAGACACGGCCACATGTGCTGTTCACACATGTGCAGGTGTGTGCACACTCATGCCATCCCCACACAGGCTCCTGCAGCAGCCCCAGCTTGTTGCTGGGGGCGGCGTCTTCTTCCCCATCTTTTCTTCCCCCTTGGAGTTCTCCCCCAGGCATGGTGTTGGACAGGGGCCTCACAGATGGGGACCCCAGAGGAGTCTCGCCCCTTCTGCTGTGTGAAGCCAGTGGTGTGGGCTCTGTGCCACCTGGAAGATGTCACCATAGAGGACAGAACCATGATGTTTGTTCAGGGTGGGGACCTGGAGCTCCTGGGGTCATCCTCTCCCCCTCTTGCAGCTTGGGGTCCTGGCTCAGTTTTCCTGTAGCAGCCGAGTCACACGCCTGCTGCGCCCCTAGATGGGGCCCACTGTCAGGCCCAGGACTGCAGGGCAAGGGCCTCCTAGGACACCCTGCAGGCAGCCCCTCTCCAGCGGTGGCTGCCAGGCCCCAGGCAACCTCTCCCCATGTGCATCTGCAGTGTCCAGTGCCCACCTGCCCCTGGGCTGGCAGTTAGGGGCTGGGGTGGTCAGCAGGCACTCCTGGGGGCGGGGTGTGTGCTGCCCGCATCCACCCTCCCACCCCCCACGCTGGGCATGCTGGGCCCTTGCTGGACCATGCTCCTGGGCTGGACCAAGTCTTGGGGATGGTTAGGGATACCATGCAGCCAGGCCCAGGGCTGGGTAATCCCCATGAGTGGTCTTGGTCCCCTTGGGGTGGCCCAGGGCCATCACAGTCACACTGGGCTCCCCGTGAGCTGTCCTGGAGCCCCAGGCCTCTGACTGGTTCTAGGAAGCTATGGGGTCCAGCCAGGCCAGGCCCACCCCCTGCCTCTGCTGCTACTGCAAGACACAGCCTGTGCCCTGACCCCTTCAACCTTTGTCTCTCTGGGGCCAGGGTGAAACTGAATCCTGGGCGCTGACTCGTGGGCTATTTTGGAGCTGGGCTGGGCTGGTCGAGGGCGGGCCCAGCCCTCTTCATCGGACAGCCTGTCTGTCCTTTTGTCCCTGCGCAGTCCCCGGCCAGAGTGTGGGCTGCTGGGTGGGAACCGTGTTGCTCCTGGGCCCAGGAAGACAAGCAGACCCAGCGGCCCCTGCTGCCCCTGCCACCCAGGTCCCTGTCAAGTCCCCATGGAGAAGGTGAGGAGGGGGCGGTATGTGGCCACAGGGTTTGGGGTATGTGGCTGAAGGTCATGGCTCTGCAGGAGCCGTGGGGCCCGCCTGCACCCCGCTTTAGAAGGAGAAGGGGCTGGATTTCAGTTCTGACCCTCAGTCCTGGCAGGCAGGCAGGGGCTGCCTGGCCCCAGTCTGTCCTCTACTGGGGCTGCTTGGGGGTCCGGCAGCCCTGCCCCCAGCACTGCTGAGATAGATGCCTGCTGACAGCTGGGGCTATTTTGGGCTCATGGCTCAGCAGAGGGGACAGCCAGAGGGGCAGTGACATCTGACTCCAGGAAAGAATGTCCCAAGTGGGGACGCTGGCAGCCAGGGGTCCAAGGTGAGGTACAGGCATCCTGAGAGTTTTGGGCTGGGGTCCCAGGTCCCCACTCCAGGCTCTTCTTGGCAAATAGCTGGACCTCTTGTGGGGCTAGCAGTATTGGAAAGCTCTGTGAAAGTTGGGGTGCAGAGGCTGCAGAGGTTCTGTGGGCTAGAGGTCCTGAGTGCATGGCTATGGGAGAGAAGGGGCTCCCCAGTTGGGCTTTGAGGGGCACAGGGGCTTTTCTGGGAGGCCAGGCTCCCTGGTTGAGGAGGCCCCAGGAGTGTTCTTGAGGGTCCCACCCCACAGCCTCTAGCTCAGTAGGGTGGTGAAGGACAGGGCTGATATTCCTGGTGGGCCTCCTGGAGGTTCTGACAGCCTCAGTGTCCTGGTCTGTAACACAGAAGGCCCGAGGGAGTGGCTCCGAGCCTGGAGTGTACAGAAGCAGCAGCCCCTGACCCCTCGAGGGCGGCAGGGCAGGACGGCAGTGCCAAGGATGAGCCTTCAGCCACGGGATCTGCCAGCCACTTGGCAGCATGTTTTTTGGGGGACGTGGCCTGGAGCAGTGGAGTGGGGTGCACTCTCCTCAGGTCAGCTTGTGCGCAACAGGGGTGCTAAGAACTCAAAGACCTTTGGTTCCTGATGGCTGAGTCAATATGGCTCTGCTAGGTGCCCAGAAAGGAGCAGACCTGGCTAGGGCTTCACACGTGGGGTCCCCGCCCTGTGGAGCCAGGGCACAGAGCTGCTGACTGCACAGTGAGTCAGCAAGCAGCAGCCACAGCCCAGCCCTCTGGAAGAGATTAAGGGATTAGGTACCTGAACCGTGGAGCTGGGTGCCGCACAGCCACACAGCGAACCTAGACTCCCGGACTCCTGGGAGCAGGGAGGGCGCCTGGGTGCCCACCACCCTTCCGGAGCCCTGGCACGGGCAGGCACAGTCCTCATCCATCCTTGGGATACAGAGGCTGGCGTTCTCTCTACACCACGGGAAGACTGAGGTCTCCCATCCCATTGCACCCTGTTCAGGGTTGCAGCTGAGACTGCAGTGCCCTGGGGACCCTCCTGCTCCCACGGGGTCAGGCTGTGAAGGGGTGGGGCAGTGGAGGGAACACTTGTGTAGTCAGGAGAACCTGTTCCACTTGGGGGTTAAGGGAGGTTGTGGGACCACACAGAGCAGACAGACATTACGGGCAAGGCAGGGCTCAGGAAGAGGTTTGGTGCAGACGGAGCCCTTGCCACGATGTACAACAGACAGTGAAAAGCCGGTGGCCACTGTGGGCCTCCAGTATCCAGGTCGGGCTGGTATTAGCAAAGCTCCCTCTCGGCGCGGCACACAGCCAGGCTGAAATTGTGGCTGCCTCGTGGCGGAGTACAGGGGACGAGACTCACTGGGGCGCAGCGCGGGCTGGGGGAGGAGAGCAGGCGTGGAAGCAGCCAATCCCTTGTCAGGAGCCTGACCCTCAAGACCAGGGAAGGGCAAATCTGTGCCGCTGGGCCACGGTGCCACCTGCCAACGCTGGGGAGGGAGCGCGGAGTGACTGCCCCGCGTTACACGGATTTGGCGCAAAAGGCGGGGATAGCCCCACACCTCTGTGACATCTGCCGGCTCCACCTCGCAGGTCCCCGCCATGGACCCCGCCCCCTTCAGCGGTGCGCCCCGCTTCCTCGCGCGGCCCAAGGCTTTTGTGGTGTCTGTGGGCAAGGACGCCACACTGAGCTGCCAGATCGTGGGCAATCCCGCGCCGCACGTGAGCTGGGAGAAGGACCGGCAGCTCGTGGAGGCAGGCGCGCGCTTCCGCCTGGCACAGGACGGCGACGTGTACCGCCTCACCATTCTTGACCTGTCGCTAGGAGACGGCGGGCAGTATGTGTGCCGAGCTCGCAACGCTGTGGGCGAGGCCTTCGCGGCCGTGGGGCTGCAGGTGGACGCGGGGGCGGCGTGCGCAGAGCAGGCACCGCACTTCCTGCTGCGGCCCTCGTCTATCCGCGTGCGCGAGGGCGCCGACGCCGCCTTCCACTGCCGCGTGCGTGGGTCCCCGCCGCCCGCCGTGAGCTGGGCCAAGGACGGCCGGCGCCTGGGCGCGCCCGACGGCCCGCGCGTGAGCGTGGAGGAACGGGGCGACGAGAGCGCGCTGCACATCCGGGCGGCGCGGCCACGCGACGAGGGCACCTATGAGGTGCGCGCCGAGAACGCGCTGGGCGCCGCGCGCGCCGCCGCCGCGCTCGTGGTGGATGCGGACACCGCGGCCGCCGGGCCACCCGGGGCCTCCACGGCCGCACTGCTTGCGCATCTGCAGCGCCGCCGCGAGGCCATGCGCGCCGAGGGTGCTCCCGCATCACCGCCTAGCGCGGGCACGCGCACCTGCACGGTGACCGAGGGCAAGCACGCGCGCCTCAGCTGCTTTGTGACGGGCGAGCCCAAGCCCGACATTGTGTGGAAGAAGGACGGCCAGCCGGTGGCCGAGGGCCGGCGACACGTGGTGTACGAGGACGCGCAGGAGAACTTCGTGCTTAAGATCCTGTTCTGCAAGCAGGCGGACCGCGGGCTGTACACGTGCACAGCGTCCAACCTCGTGGGCCAAACCTACAGCTCGGTGCTGGTCGTTGTGCGAGGTGAGCCGGGCACAGCAGCGCTGCCCCACGCCCGTTTGCCCCAAGGCGGGGTCCGGGTGCCCACCTGTGAGGGGCGGATTGTGGAATCAAATCGGGACGGCTTTTGCCTCTCACCCATCTAGGCTCCTGGTCTGCAAAGTGCGTGATTGGTGGGACGTGTTTCCCACCACACTTCCCCACCCCTGCCTGTACCGGCGCCGCCCCCAAGACCCAGCCAAGGCTCCTCGACCCCAGCCTGCCTCCTCCGCGTGCATTTAGGGTTCCCTTCCCCGGGGCCATCCCCTGTTCTCCCCTGCCCTGGTCAGGCCCGCCCCGCTCTGGGGTCCCAGTTCTCATCCCCACCCCATGCCCGCAGAGCCAGCCGTGCCCTTCCCACGGCGGCTGCGCGACCTGGAGGTGCGTGAGAAGGACTCGGCCACTTTCGAGTGCGAGGTGCCGCTGCCCAGCACGCAGGCCGCGTGGTTCAAAGAGGAGACGCGGCTGTGGGCGAGCGCCAAGTACAGCATCGAGGAGGCCGGCTCTGAGCGCAGGCTGACTGTGCGCGACGTCACGGCCGACGACGACGCTGTGTACATCTGCGAGACAGCTGAGGGCAGCCGCACGGTGGCGGAGCTCGCTGTGCAAGGCAGGGGCCGGGTGGAGACCGCTGGGCGGGTGCGGGGCGGGGGGGGGGAGTGGTGGCGAAGGGAGAGGGAAGAAGGGCTGAAGCCGGGTTAGGGGAGGGGCGGGCAAGGAGTGGGGGCAGCAGGAGGAGGGTGTGCCCATGGGGGAGGGGAGGGAGGGGTGGGGAGTGGGGCGGGAACTGGTAGGAGAGCCCCATTGGGCAGGCAGTTGGAGGGGTCCTGGCTCAGCATCCTCCACGCATCCCTCCCCAGGGAACTTGACCCGGAAGCTGCCCCGGAAGACAGCCGTGCGCGTGGGGGACACAGCCGTCTTTTGTGTGGAGCTGGCTGTCCCAGAGGGCCCAGTGCGCTGGCTGCGGAACCAGGAGGAGGTGGTGGCTGGTGGCCGCGTGGCCATCAGCGCAGATGGCTTGTGCCACACACTGACCATCTTCCAGTGCAGCCTGGAGGACATGGGCGAGGTGGCCTTCGTGGCTGGCGGCTCCCGCACGACCACCCAGTTCTGTGTGTCCGGTAAGGGCCAGCCATGGTCTCCAGTGGCTTCCCTTGACCTTCTTTGGCTGCCTCAGTGCCCTGGCTGTGGCCCCGGTTCTGTCCTTGGCCAGCTGTTGCCAGGAGGCCTTAGTCCTGGGTCCCCAGTCCCTGCCTCCCAGGTCAGGGCCCTTTCTGCTGTGCACAAATGGCCACAGGTATGGGTTGGGTGTGGTAGCCTGCAGCGTTCTTGAGGGCTGTGGGTGCTTTCCTGGTCCTCCCTGGGCCAATCCAGGCCTGGGGCTTGGGCAGGGCCTTCCTTGGTGACCTCAGCCCATTCTGCCCCCAGTCCCGAAGAGGCCGCCCCTGTGTCCCCCCATGGACCCCATGGTGAAAGCCAGGACAGAGAGCTCTGTGACCCTGTGCTGGTCTCCTCCACCCGCTGGGGACCGCCCTGTCACCATCGATGGTTACCTTGTGGAGAGAAGGCGGCTGGGCACGTACTCGTGGAGCAGGTGCCACGAGGCCGAGTGGGTGACCATGCCTGAGCTCACTGTCACTGGGGTGGCTGAGGAGGGCGACTTCCAGTTCCGGGTGTCAGCAGTCAACAGCTTTGGCCAGGGGCCCTGCCTGGAGTTCCCGGGGACCGTGCACCTGGGTAGGTGGGGTTCTTCGCAGTGGAGATGTCCAACTGGGGGTGGACCTCTGGCTGTCATGCACGCACTCACCTTCCTAATGCAGCCACCCTGTGTGCAGCCCCTCAGCTGGCCGTGAGAACGCCCCTGGAGGCGGTGGAGGCAGAGGAGGGCGGAGAGGTCACCTTCTCCGTGGACCTCACGGTGGCCTCCACTGGCCAGTGGTTCCTCGATGGGGAGGCGCTGAAGGCCAGCAGCATGTTCCTGATCAGTCAGGACCGCACCCGGCACTTGCTCACCATCTGCGGGGTGCCTGCCAGCCTGCATGGCGCGCAGCTCACGTTTGTGGCCGATGGCATCGAGAGCAGTGTGCAGGTGGCTGTCCGAGGTAGGCGATGCCTGGCCGCTTCCCTTGGGCTGGGGCAGGACGAGGGAAGGTGGTGAGCTGCTTCTCCGCCTCCTCTGCGTGGCCCCTCCAAGTTTTCTCTTTCCTGTTCCTGCTGTCCCTTCCTCGCCCCTGCGCCTCTCTGGAGGCTGGCTCGCCCTCCCTCCCCCTTCTGGCTGCCCCGCACTGTGTGTCATCCTCCCTGCTGGAGCTCCTCTCTTCCCGTTCACCTCTCCACCCTGCGCCTGTCTCTCTTCTGTCTTCTTTGTCATCTGTGCTCCCTCTGTCCTTGCCTGCTCCAGGGCTGACTTCCAACAAGCCGCTGCCACCCACGCCTGCCCGGGAGGTGCTGGCCCGGCTGCACGAGGAGGCACAGCTGCTGGCTGAGCTGTCGGACCAGGCAGCGGCCGTGACATGGTTGAAGGACGGCTGCGCACTGACGCCTGGTTCCAAGTACGAGGTGCGGGCATCGGCCGGACAGCGGGTGCTGCTGGTGCGTGACGTGGCGCGGGAGGACGCCGGCCTCTACGAGTGTGTAGGCCATGGGAGCCGCACGGCCTACCAGCTGTCCGTGCAGGGTGAGGGCCCAGTGCGCGTCCCCCGGGACACACAGTGCTGCTGGCTCTGTCCACTGCTCTGGGCAGTGTCTGGGGCTCAGAGCGGGTGGGCCCGGGCTCTCGGTGTGGGGGCTGCTCTGGTGGCCACTGGGTGGGGAAGGAGGGAGTCCTGGAGCCTGGACCTAGTGGGCAAGCAGGCCTGTCTCGGGGTGGACCCATGTCTGAGTGGCCACTGGGCCTGGCACTGGCATGCTGAAGCTGTGGGGTTCTCTGACAGGCTGTCTGCACCCTGCAGGCCTCACGTGCTTTCTGCACAAGGACACTGTGGGTGGCCATGTGGATGTGGTGGCTGGGGGCCCAGTGCAGTTTGAGTGTGAGACCTTGGAGGCTCATGTTCGCGTGTGCTGGTACAAGGATGGCAAGGAGCTGGACCGCCAGCGGTTCTCACAGGAGGACCTGGGCACACAGCATCGACTGGTGGCATCCTCCGTCACCAAGCAGGACGAGGGCACCTACTCCTGCCGGGTGGGCGAGGACTCCGTGAATTTCCAGCTGCGGGTCTTTGGTGAGGGCATTCATGTGTGTGCATGTGTGTGGGCGTTTACGTGTGTCTGGTGGAGAACAGGTCTGGCTGCATCCAGCATGCCATGACTAGTTTTCTGGACCGTTTTACTCAGGGAACAGTTTCTGTTTTGGTCGTGGAGATGTGTAGAATTAACACTCATGAGCTGTGATTGAGAAATACTGTGTGTGTTTAACTAAAAAATTTATTACAACAAAAGACGTGCTGCCAGTAACCTCCCTCAGAATACTCCCTTCCCTTTGAGTGTTCATCCATTCATGAAACCTTTTGAGGCAATTTGGAGTCTTTTTTCTAAAGTGTCTTTAGTTTTTCTGTGCTTGCTGCCTTGATGTCCTGAATCAATTCAAAATGTTTCCCTTTCTTGGTCATTGTGAGTTTGGGGAAGAACCAGGAGTCACACAGGCAGCAGAGCCAGTGAATAAGGTGGATGAGGACACAGGGTCGCGCTGCTTTCGTGAGCTGCTTTTCCGTTGGATGGCACTTGGCAGTGGCATTCACCACATTTTTGATAACTTCTTGTAAACTCAGGAGAGAGGACTCCAGAGCTGCTGCAAGGATGGGGGGATGAGTGTGTTTGAAGTGAGAAGGAGAATTTTGAAAAGGATTCCTGGCAATGTGTCTTTTAAAATTTAAATAAATAGTCACTGTATCTTTTGTCACCATATGTAGATCAATGAAAGGTTTAAATATTAAAAAAAAAAACTTAGGAAGAGTAGTCATGAACCCCGTTAACTTCCAGCTTAGGAAGAGTAGTCATGAACCCCGTTAACTTCCAGCTTAGGAAGAGTAGTCATGAACCCCGTTAACTTCCAGCTTAGGAAGAGTGGTCATGAACCCTGTTAGCTTCCAGCTGTGGGAGGACGTTTTCTCTGTCCCGGACTCGAGTGCCTCTTTGTCCCAGCAGCCCTGCTGCTTCATGGTCCTGGAAACCCACTTGTTTATTATGTTCATGGGCTGTGCTCATTAAAAATGATTTTGAAGTTCATGTTTTCCTTTTAAAAATGAGGGCACTAGGCCAGGGATATACCTCAGCAGCACATTGCCTGCCTGGCAAATGCGAGGGCCTGAGTTTGAATCCTGGTACAAAAAAAAAAAAAAAAAAAAAAAAAAGAGGGCCCTGAGGCTGACAGGAGCTGGATGGATTTGAAGTGCCTTTGGCAGTGTCCTTTGAGCCTGGCAGTGACCTGGGAGCTTCCAGGGTCAGCTGTGTTGCTGGGCAGCTGGGGACGGAGCCCTGGGCGTGTTATGGCTGCTGGTGCAGGTACTGTCCCAAGGAGAGGGCAGTCCCTTTCCCAGGTGCGCTGGGGCCTGACCATTGCTCTTGCGGGGACGTGTGTACGCCTTCTGTGTGAAGCTGTGAACCCACAGCCACAGAGCCGCTGTAGGACAGCTTCCTGCGGGAGGCTGGCTCTCTGAAGCAAGAAGAGACAGTGCTGTGTGGCAAACCGGGGAAGTCACGGTGGCCATGGCCATTTAGTGGACGGTGTACCCAAAGCTGGGAGGAGTCGGGCAGGAGTGAACCCTCTGGGCCTAGTGCTGGCATCATGGTGATGTCTCAAGCCTGCCCTGCAGCCCCCACTGTACACAGGGTGCCCACCTGAGATGGCTCAGCATCCTGTCCCACTGTGCAGGGCTGAGCCTCACCTCTGGGAACCTCAGGAATAGTCATCCCTGAGCAAGCAGGGTGTGGGACTTCCACTGGGTATGCTTGTGACCCTGTATGCCCATCTGTCCACAGAGCCCAAGGCGGTGTTCGTCAAGGAGCAGCCTGCATACAGTGAGGTGCAGGCCGAGGCGGGGGCCAGCGCCACGCTGAGCTGTGAGGTGGCCCAGGCAAAGACGGACGTGACGTGGTTCAAGGATGGAAAGAAACTGGGCACGAGCTCCAGGGTGCGCGTGGAGGCCACAGGCTGCAGGCGGCAGCTGGTGGTGCAGCAGGCGGGCGAGGCAGACGCCGGGGAGTACAGCTGTGAGGCCGGGGGCCAGAAGGTCTCCTTCCGCCTGCATGTCACAGGTAGGTCCCTTGGTGGTGGGGCTGGCACTGTGCAGGTGACAGCGAATCTCCTGTCCCTTGTCCCTGGGTGCCCCTCACCCAGCAGTGACAGTCTCCTTGGTGTGACTGGAGTTGAGCCGCCAGTGCTCCTGGCTCGTGTGGGAAGCATGCTGCACTGCTGTGGACGGTACCTTAGGGTCACCCTGTGGCTCGTCCTTGTCCTGCTCCTGACGGCTATCTGCAGACCTGTGGCTCTGTAGCTAAAGTTGTGCAGTTGGTGTGGGGCTCCAGGGTTTCTGCTGCCTGCATTGAGTCCTGGTTTCTGGCAGCCCTGAGGGGCCGGGCTCTCGTCCTCGTCCCCCAGCCTCTGGTGGAGATGTTTCCATGGCTCCCCCGCCTTGGATGCTGCTGCAAGCTGTGACCACGGTTTGGCAGTCAAGACTGTGGGCATTGGATCATCCCTGACTCAGTGTCCCCTGTGTGTCCCCAGAGCCCAAGGCGGTGTTCGCCAAGGAGCAGCCAGCGTGCAGCGAGGTGCAGGCCGAGGCGGGGGCCAGCGCCACGCTGAGCTGCGAGGTGGCCCAGGCAAAGACGGAGGTGACATGGTTCAAGGATGGGAAGAAGCTGGGCACGAGCTCGAGGGTGCGCATGGAGGCCACAGGCTGCAGGCGGCAGCTGGTGGTGCAGCAGGCGGGCGAAGCAGACGCCGGGGAGTACAGCTGTGAGGCCGGGGGCCAGAAGGTCTCCTTCTGCCTACGTGTTACAGGTCAGCTAATCACAGACCTGGGTGTGCTGAGGGCCAGTCTGGGTGTTTCGGTGTGACTGAGGGTATTGCTCGGGTTTGGTTTTCCTGTCAGCTCGTCATCACAGTGCGGCTACAGGTTCTCCAGAGCTGATGCCGATAAGAGTCAAGTTCCTTGTCAGAGCCCAGTGGGGCACCCATGGCCCCCTACTGCCACTGCTGCAGTGGGACCCAGCCTGGCCTCCTGGCAGTGGCTGTGGGGATCAGGGCTACCCTCTGTGGCTGCCAGCTGGGGTGTCTTCTGTGTCGCAGCCTCCTTTCCCCAGGGGTGACTCAGTGATACCTGGTTCCTGGGTTGGGAGCTTGTGTGGCCAGGTCCCGGGCTCAGGAGGAGCTGGACTGAGAAGTTCTGTTCTCAGGAATCCACGCTGTCCACTGCCATGGTTGCCCACCTGGGCTTCATCCCGCGATGGTGACATGCCCTTCTGGGTGGCACATGTATGGCAGTCTGTCCCCAGGACCTCGGCCCCTTGTTGCTCCTGCCTCCTGGACAGCACAGGGAGCCATCGATAATGTGGTGGTGTCAGGCCTGGTGTCAAGGGGCACTGGGGCTGAGTGAGCGAGGCATTGTGGGTGAGGTCCGAGCTGAGTCCTGGCTGTGGTTCGGTCCTGGAGGCGCCTGTGCCGTCTCCCTGTGTGGCCTGTGGTGGCCCTGTCTTCCCCGCTCTGCGGCTCCTCCCGAGGCTGGGACACTGCAGTGTCTCGTGAGGGCACAGCACTCAGCCCCTGGGGAGGACACAGGAGGTCGTGTCTACTTGGCAGCAGACAGGAGCCCTCGCTGGCCTGGCCTGGCCTGTGGTGCTGTGACTCGGGCTTCTGGCCTCGGCCGTGAGGTGCCAGGTTGTGTTCCCTGGTATCCTGTGGCGGTGCCTTGAGTGGGGTGAGACTTGGAGCCCTTGCAGTGATGCCTGTGAAACCTGCGCCAGATGGGCAACTTGTGCTCCCCGACCCTCATCAAAATGACATGCAGCTGCCGTTGACCCTGGGGCTGCTGACTCCGGCTCTCAGGACGATGTCTGCGGCCGTGGGCCGACGCGGGTAGGGAGGGTGAGCAGGCGGTAGGGGCGGGTGGAACTGTGGGCTTCCTGAGGAATGCGCTTGGGCATCACATGCGCCCTCTGTCTAGACTCTTGTCCTGGGCGCTTCACTTAGTGTCTGCCTTTGCTCCTTTGGGAATTCTGCTTTGTAAAATTCACCCGGCCTGTGACATGGCGAGCGTGGCCTGAGTGGGTTGTCTTTTACTGTTGAGCTGTAAGCGTCGCTTGGAATGCTTGCTGCTTCCAGGCCTTCATCAGATGTATCATGTACAGTTATTTCCTCCCATTCCTTCTTTATTTCATGTGCAAACCTTCTAAGTTCCACGAAGCCCCTTCCTCCTCTTTGCTGGTTGGGAGAGGTGGTTTCTGCGCGCGTGCTGAGGCCCTTGAGGCTGGCTCTTTTGTGCACCTTCAGTTGGTTTCAGTGCACGGTATGGGAGGTGGTCCACCTCTCCACGTGCAGATCTAGCAAGTTTGAAAACACATTATTTTCCACATTAGCTCCCTTGGTGCCTGCGTTGACTGTGAAGAGAAGGGTTTATCTCTAGGCTCTCCATCCTGTGCCGTTCATTGATGCATCTGTCCCTGTGCTGGGGCCGCACTGTCTTGATCTGTGGCTGTGAAGGTCCATGTGTGCTGACTGCACCACTTCTTGGGGTTGGCGGGGTCCAGTGTGAGGTCCCTACATCTGTGCTGCATGCTGCCAGGAGCTGCCGCCTTCCATGCACTTCCCCTCTGCGATCACTGTTCTGCGTCCAGTCCACTTGGCGGCCACTGTGAGAGAGCGTGAGGTCCCTGTTCGGGTGTCTGGCTTATTTCAGTTAGGGTAAGTTTGTCACCCATGATAGTCTCTTCTTTCAGGCTGGATGATGCTTCATTGTCACCACGGCTTCTTCCTCCATCTGCCTGGTGATGGCACCAAGGCCAGCTGCATCTTGCCTGCCATGGGCAGCATGGCTGTGGGCAGTGGACACAGTGTGCAGAGAGTGTGTGTGCTGGCTGTGTTCCCTTCAGTGTGTGCCTGGAGCCATGGCAGGATCCGCACCGATTCTGCTTCAGTTTTCCTGGGGACCTGAGTGCTGGCTTCTCGAGCAGCCATCCTCACTTCCGTCCCCCCAGCATGTGTGCTGGCTTGTTTTTTCTGATCACTGCCGATTCAACAAGGGAGAGATGGTATCTCGTGGTAATTTTAATTTGTATTCCTTTGAAGAATAATGATGCTGAGCATTCTTCCATATTTATTGGCCACATAATTCCTTTGAGAGGTGTTTAGTCAGCTCATTTGCCAATCTTTACATGGAATTATCTTTTAAAAAAGATTTCTTAGTTATTTACTTATTCTGGGTATTAACCCTGTGTCATAGGAACAGTTGGCAAAGATTTTTCTCTTGTAGGTTATCTTTTCACTCTGTTCTTTTCTTTGTGGTTCAGAAACTTTTGTCTATTTTTGCTTTTTTTCCTGTGCTTTTGGGTTCATATGAAAAAAATCATTGCCTATACCAGTGTCTTTATTTTGGTGGTTGTTTTTGTACTGGGAACTGAACCCTCATCATTCACACCAAGATACCTCCCCAGCACTTTTTATATTTTTTATATTGAGACAGGTCTTACTAAGTCACCCAGACTAGTCTTGAGTTTGCACCCCTCCTGCCTCAGCATCTCAGTGCTAAGGTTATAGGTGTGCACCACAGCACCCAGATTTAGCAAGGTCTTGGACTGTTTCCTCTGTGTGTCCTTCCTGCAGTTTCAGAATTTCTTTTTTTATAATTTTATTTTAAAGAGAATAAAACGAAGCAAAATAAAACAGACTAAAGCCAATCAAAACAAAATAGTGTAAGTGATATAGGATTTCAAAACAAGATAATAGGAAATCAACAATAGCTACTATAATGCTTCTTATTGTCTTCAAAGTAGCTGCCCATAACATCAGACATAGTAAAATCAAACAAAACAGCAGAATAGAACCAATAAAAACAAAACAATGAACAGAATATGGGACTTCAAAACAAGATAATAGTAAATCCAAAATGGCTACCATAATATATCGTTATCTTTGAAATAGCTCCCTGTGCCATCCGATATAATAAAATCAATCAAGACAAAACAGAATAAAACCAAACCAAACAATGAAAATGATGCAGGACTTTAAAACAAGATAATAGGGAATTAACAATGACTACGACCTTTAGAAGGAGTTTCCCCATAGATGCTATATTACATATTGTTATCCTCTGAATAGATGATCAAACTACCAACTTTAGGCCTGCAAAGTCGAAACACTACAAGCATTAAGCTGTATTTTACCTCAGTAGCTATCATCTCAGCCTATGTTTCTTCAGATAAGCCTGTTGCTTATGGGGTGGTGGTGGGGGAACCTTGACTCTTCTTGTCTCCCAGTCTGTGTGCTGGAAGGGGCTGGTGTCTGGTTTTCCTCCCTGTGGCCCACACATAGTGCCAACTCAGAGGAAGGGGCTGGCTTCTTGTTGTCCTCCCCGTGGCCCACACATGGTGCTGACTCCGTCTCTTAAGGTCTTCTGTCCATTTTGAGTTGATTTTTTTTTTAACAGAGTGAAAGGTAAGGGTTGAGTTTTATTAACTTTACAATAAGCTTTGAAATTGAGAAGTGTGCCCTTTAATGTTTTCTTTTTCTTTTTTTAACAACTGTTTTGGCTATTCAGTGTCTTTTGAATTTCCATGTTAGTTTTAGAATCGCCCTTTCAAATTTTGCAGAAAAGAAAGTGGAATTTTGATAGGGTTTGCAATGAATAAATATGTCAATTTAATAAGATTTGCCATTTTAAGCCAGGCATGGTGATGCATGCCTTTAATCCTGGCACTTGGGAGGCTGAGGTAGGAGGAACATTGTGAGTCTGAGGTTGGCTTGGGCTACAATGTGAGCACAAGGCCAGCCTGAACTACATAGTGCGACCCTATCTCAAAAAACTAGGGCCAGGAGTTTGGCTTAGTGGCTTAAGTGCTTGCCTGGCAGGTGTGAGGTGGTGAGTTTGATCCCCAGTGCCACGAAAAAAAAAAAAAAGATTTGCCATTTTAAAACAATGATCTCAGGAGTGAATATGGGATACCTTTTCATTTATGTAGTTCTCTTAAAATTTTTAAATGGTATTTTCAGTGTGTAAGACTTCACTAATTTAGTGAACTTATTGCTAAAGATTTGATTTTTTATATCACTGTACCTAAATTGTTTCCTTAAATTCACTTTTGATTGCTTACTGATAATTATTTCAGAAATCAAATTGATATTTACATATTGGTCTTGTGCCTTGTGACCTTGCTGAACTTGCTTATTCCGCTAAAGGTTCTTTTGTGGAGTCCTGAAGATTTTCTACACGAGGCCAGGTTATCTGCAGACAGAGATAGTTTTACTTTTTCATCTCTGATCTGGATTTTTTTAGTTTATTTTTTATTACCGATCTGACTGTTTTACGTAAGATAAATCTCTTCAGAGTCTGTGTTTCTTCTTGAGTCAGTTTTGGTGTTTTTATTCCTAGGAATTTGTGTGTATCTTCCAGCTTATTTTATTTGGTGGCATGCATTTGTTAGTAGTCTTCTCTTACTGTCCTTTTCATTTTTGTAAAGTCAGAATTGATATCCCCACTTTTCTGACTGTAGTAATTTGATCTCCTTTTTTCTTGGTGTTTAGCTATTATGTAGTCACTTTTGCTAATCCTTTTGAAGAGCTATCTTTTGGTTTCCCGTGTCTTTCATCCCTGCTGTGGTGGTCTTCATTCTTTCATTTTTTTCTTACTCTGGGTTTACCTTGCTTGTCTTCTGAGAGTTCTTGATAAATTTAAATTATTCTCTTGGGATATTTTTTCTTTTACAACTCATGCCTTCATAGCTGTGAATTTCCTTCTGAGAATTGCCTATATGCATCCTGTAAATCTTATTACATTGCTTTTATTTGCCTTTATCTTACAGTTTTTTTTTTTTTGAGACATGATCTTGCCATGTAGTTCAAACTGGCCTTAAACTCACTATGTAGCCCAGAATGGCCTTGAACTCACAGCGATCCTCCTGCCTTAGCCTCCTAAATGCTAGGATTACAGGCGTGTACTACCATGTCTGGCCTTAAAGTATTTTCTGATTTTCTTTTTAATTTTTTTTAAGAATATGCTGTTTAATCCCACCCATTTGTGATTTTCCTTGTGTTGTTTTGGGCTTCATTCTGTTATGGTCGCAGACGATGCTTTGCCTGAGCCCTGTCTTTCAGATGTGTTGGCCCTCACTTCACGGTCCTGGTAAGTCCTGATTTGGACGTGCCCACGAGGAGGAGGATACGTGTTCTCCTGTGTTTGGCAGTGTGTTCTCCCCAGCCAAGTTAGATCTGGTTGCTGTAGTGCTGTTCATTTCTTTATGTTGGTCCTTTCCCTCCAGTAGTGAAAGTGCAGGACCCTGTTCCTCCCTTTAGTTCGCCCTGTGTGTCTCGGGACTCTGTGCCAGGTGTGTGCATGCTTCCGTCTTCTCGAGGGATGGCCACGTCACCGAGGTGTGGTGTCCCTCGTTTCTCCTCTGGTCTTGTCCGGAGGTCTGTCTGGCCTGGCTTTGCAGGTCTCCCCACTGCTTTCCGGTTGCTCTGTTCGTGGCCTGCTCTTTCAGTTTCAGCCCAGTTCGTGTCTTTGGATCAGAGGTGACTCTGTCACGTGCAGCTGGACAGTGTTTTTAAGCCCGTGTTGCCCAGCCGGAGAGTCGGTCTGTCTGCAGGTGCAGCAGTCCTGGTGGGAGAGGGCACTGCTGGGTTTTGCTGTTTGCTTCTGTGTCTGTTGTGTTCTTCCGTCGGTGCCTTCTCAGCCACCTGTCGATTTTTCTCTGTTGAGCATTGTCACTTTCTTATCATTTCTGCATGAGTTTGGTTTTTCTCTGTGATTGCCCTGGTGTTAGAAGTTACATCTTTGTGTCAGTTGGGGCTTGTTTCCGTGGTGTCACATGTTTACGGTCACAGGGTCACTTGTCATGGTCACAGCTTACACCCCCATCTGCCTTGGTGGTCTGAATGTGCTTTGTCCCATACTCCATGTAGCCTTTGAAGGTTGGGGAATGGGGGCAGATGGTGGTTAGGTTGGTGGGCTGTGCCTGCCTGCCTGCCTGTCTGTCTCTCTCTCCCCTGTACTGGGGATTGAACCCAGGGCCTTTGCACTGAGTTAGGTCTCCAGCCCTTTAGTTATTTTATTTTGTTTTTTATTTTTTTAGAACTGGGAATCAAACTCAGGACCTTGTGCTTGCCAGGCAGGTGCTGTGCTGCTGAGCTATAGCCCCAGCCCCTGGATCTTTAAAATGATTTTATTTTAGGACAGAGTCTTGCTAAGTTGCTAAGTCAGGCTGAGCTTCAGTTTTGATCCTTGTGCCTCAGCCTCCCAGAGTGCTGGGATTACAGATGTGAGCCAACAGTATGCTGCTGGTCTCAGGGTGAGCTCTTGAGCAGATGTGTTGCTGTGAAAGTACAAGCCTGCCCCCCAACTCCTGCCTCACGTGTGGTCACCCTCTGCCTGCTCAGCCACCTGCAGGGCTGCGACTGGGCTCTCCCTGGGGCTGAGCAGAGGGCAGCCTGACTGTGGCTGCAACCCCGAAGTCAGAGCCGCACGTGGCCTTGTTCTGCGGTGGTGCCTGTCTCAGGCGAGCTGCAGCAGGACACAGCCTAACACACACCTGGAGCTGGGGGCGCTGACAGGTGGTGCCTGTTGTCTGAGGCGTAGTGGGCACGGGGTGCTTCTGCCTCCTGGGTGAGGGGCACAGAGGGACAGGCTTGCCCTGGAGCACACAGGGAGTGGGCCATAGATATGGGAGGCAGGGCAGGGTGACAGGTGGGCTCTGCCTGCCCCGTGGTGGAAGGAGGTGGCAGGTTGGGGGCGAGCAGTGGCCTGGTGAGCACTGAGCACAGGGCACGGATGGAGGCTGCGCTGCTGCGGGCGGTGGATGGGGCAGGGCAGATGCCGGGCAGATGGAGGGTGACCTGTTATGCCAAACCTGGGGTGAGAGTTACCCAGAGCATGGCGGGAGTGACCTGGGTTGTCCAGGGGTGACTGGACCATGGAGGGCAGCTGCCTTCCGCAGGGGGCTGTGCGTGATGACCTGAAGAGAAAGCACAGGGTCACGGCTGCCAGCAGGCAGAGTGTGGCTCACAGAGTGGAAGGCGGAGCTGGGCCTGAGCCACGGGCCCAGGGTGGGAGTGTGGGCCACAGCCAGCTGCCAGCTGGCCATGCAGTGAGACTTACAGTGGGATTCTCAGTATTCTCAGTGTGAGAAATGACCATAAAACGGTCCTGGGCAGCGGGTCTGAAAGATTCCAGGGCAGGTGTGGATGGAGACATGTCGGGAGGGGAGCTCACAGTGAAAGGTGCACCAGGCTGGAGTACAGCTTGGTGGGAGCAGCTGGCCTCAGCCCCTGCGTCTGCACACAATGAAACAAAACAGACAGACAGACAAAGGAAAAGTCCCCACGAGACACATCGTAGGAAGTTGCAGAGGGCTAAAGGGAAGAGAAGAGAGCAAAAATTACCGGAGGGAAAGAGGTCAGCAGGTGG
The DNA here is from genome assembly GCA_004363535.1 of Dasyprocta punctata. Taxonomy (NCBI): domain Eukaryota; kingdom Metazoa; phylum Chordata; class Mammalia; order Rodentia; family Dasyproctidae; genus Dasyprocta; species Dasyprocta punctata. Next base: position 868 of record RJWM01015607.1, on the reverse strand, counting down.
CTGTGTCCTGCCTGAGATTAGTCCCTAGCAGTAGAAGGGAGGCCACAAAGGCAGTGTGTCCACAGTGCCCACGGAAAACACTGTTGACCTGGCCCTCCCGATTGCCGTGGGCTCACCAGAGCGTGGGACGATAGGGGTTGTGTGTTTGGAGAATTTGTCATGCACAGTAGCTGGCCGAGAGAGTTAGAAGCAGCTGACGTATAGAGGAAGCTTAATCCAGAGCCAGTGGGTCCTGGAGGATCAAGGTTTGGCGGTCAAGACTGTGGGCATTGGACCATCCCTGACTAAGTGTCCCCTGTGTGTCCCCAGAGCCCAAGGTGGTGTTCACCAAGGAGCAGCCAGCGTGCAGCGAGGTGCAGGCCGAGGCGGGGGCCAGCGCCACGCTGAGCTGCGAGGTGGCCCAGGCAAAGACAGAGGTGACGTGGTTCAAGGATGGGAAGAAGCTGGGCACGAGCTCCAGGGTGTGCATGGAGGCCACAGGCTGCAGGCGGCAGCTGGTGGTGCAGCAGGTGGGCGAGGCAGACGCCGGGGAGTACAGCTGTGAGGCCGGGGGCCAGAAGGTCTCCTTCCGCCTGCATGTCACAGGTAGGTCCCTTGGTGGTGGGGCTGGCACTGTGCAGGTGACAGTGAATCTCCTGTCCCTTGTCCCTGGGTGCCCCTCACCCAGCAGTGACAGTCTCCTTGGTGTGACTGGAGTTGAGCAGTCAGTGCTCCTGGCTCGTGTGGGAAGCATGCTGCACTGCTGTGGACGGTGCCTTAGGGTCACCCTGTGGCTCTTCCTTGTCCTGCTCCTGATGGCCGTCTGCAGACCTGTGGCTCTGTAGCTAAAGTTGTGCAGTCGGTGTGGGGCTCCAGGGTTTCTGCTGCC
>RJWM01015606.1:0-47318 GCA_004363535.1 Dasyprocta punctata | reverse complement strand
GATACAAAGCAACAACACGAGAAGACCAGGTGCAGGTGGAAATCTCCACTGCAACAACACCTGTGCGGCAGCAGCAACAGTCTGGTTCTGATGCCACTGCATACAGTTTTCAAAGTTAGCATAAGGACAAACTGGGTAAACTGGGGAAAAGGCATAAAGGATCTTTTTGTATTATTTCTGAGAATAAAAAGTTTAATTAACTTCAAGAAATCTTCTCCCCAAATGATAGAAGTGCCAACTGGAAATGATACAAAGACTTTAGCACTTGTTTTTGTTTTTTTTTTAGGTGGTGTAAAAAAGGTACACAGACTCAGAAAACTCCTACATCTCGTGTCTGGAGAAATGAGAACTTCACTGACAAAATCAATTCTGGGAAACCCTATGTATTCGTTTTTGGGAAGAAAGCCTGGCCTAAATACTCCTGATTTTTCATCTTATGGCCTAGATGTTTGTCCTGTACTAAGAAACCAGAGGAATAATGATGGGCACGAGGAGAAGAGGGAGAAACACCCAGACACTGGAGATAGGGAAGGTGGGCACGAAGGATAAGCAGCCAGTTTTATGTTAGTGGTCTTTCGATCTAGCTCCAAATGAGTCAGGGTTAATGTGATCCCTCTGATATCAACTGGACTGGAGAATAATACATTCCTTTACTTTTAGTAGATCTGTTTGGAAATCTGCCTTACAAGCACGTGGAGGAACACCCAAGAATACAGTTTGGAAGAGCTAGCATTGGGCTTGCTGAGTTGCTTATGGGAGCACCATCAATTATTCTAAAAAGAGATTACCACTCTTCCAGGAAACTGATTAACTATACTGGATGACTGAACTTAAACTACCATGCGGAGAGACAAAGAAGTTTACCATACATCATCACAAAACTCTCCACATTTGTCTACATGCTTCCACCTTTCAGGAGCCCCCAGTACTGAGAAGTACTGGAGACAGAGTTCCTCCTGGGCAAAGAAATCAGTAAGTAGTACTCACTATACACCGGGCAGAGGCCAGGCTCTATACTCAGTGCTTTTCACATCCCTCACTGCATTCTCTCAACAACCTGGTGGTAAGGTAGTTAGTAGGAGCCCCACCTTAGAGGTTAGGAGATGAAGTTCTGAGAGCTTACATGGTTTGCCTAAGGTCTGTAAGCTGGTAAGAGGCAGAGCTGGTATTCAAGGATCCTCTACTTACAAAACCTTTAGGAAATATCAGACAGTATCACATTAATAATGAAACTCAGGGTTTACATTATCATATATTAATCAGAACTAAACTTATCTCAATTCAAAGAGGTCAGAGGAAAGATGCTACCTCTCTACTGAACAGAGTGGTATTTCCTTCACTCACCTGGTATACACTAGGCCTCAAAAAATGACTGTTAAGCTGAACTGGAAAAAGGCTGCTGAGGACCTCCCCTTCAGCTGTATGTTCGAGAAAGAGGGGTGTCAGAAGATCCCCTTGCCTGCCTTCCCAACTGGCAATGCTGTTTGTTCTCTGACCTGACTGGGCTGCAGCTATGCAAAAACACATAAAACAGACAGCCGCACACGCACACCAGAATTCAGAAACTGAGGGCAAGCCCCAGGGAATGGGAGATGACGTCAGACACAAAATATGTAGTGAACCAATTCTGGATCCTCAGCAAATTTCACAGACTAAACAGTGGGAGTAAGCAGGCGCTTGGGACTTGTGCTGACTGGGCCAGCAAGGTTACCCGGTGGCTGCTGGGTTGGCAGGATTTTTCTTTGCAGAGGACATACTGTGAACAAACCAGCAGGTGGAGAACCCTACACAAGCAGCAAGACTGGCTCAGGCAGCTCCTTGTGCTGCTGGTATTAGTGCTGTTTCTAGATACATCCTCAAAGAACTTGGGATGAAGCAGAAGCTGGGCCCCCTTTTCTGGGAAAATTTGCAACATTTCTGATAAGGAGTAAGAGGTCACTACAGATAAGGAGACTATGACAAAAGAGGAAAGTTTTAGACTGAATTTTTTTAGATTTAGGGAGAGGAGAGCAAGCCGGAAGCATGAGAAAAGAAAGAAGACATTAATGAAGGAAAAATAGCCAAGGTCACACTAAAAATACTTTGCAGGCACATATTTCTCCCAGCACATAGCAGCTCTTTCAATTAAGAATGTGTCATTTCCTGGGTTATTAAATCCAGATCAGGGAACATTCCACTCTGGGACAGTTAGAGAAGGTCACGTTCTCAGCCTCTGCCAGCACTAAAGCCGTGAAACATGGGGATGGTGGCCTGCGTTGTTTCTACCACTGCTCCTTGAGCTGCCTGGATGCTTCCCTTCAGTGTATGTCCATGAAAAGCTTGGGGGGAGGTCTGGGTTGACACTTTTTCCTCAGGTACCCTGAGGGCCCCTGCAGCCAACCTGGAGGGCATCATCATCTCTAGCAGATCAGCCTTGCAGCAACCAGAATTTGGGAGAAAAGAAGCAGTAGCGGCCACTTTGTCTTAGTTACTATGATAAATGTCAATGATGTTCAACATCTTGTAAAGCCAAAGTCACACAGCACAAAAAGGGTGCCTTACAAGATTCTAAGATACTAATAAGAAAAACACATCGCCCTATCAGTGTCAGACACATGGACCTGCACAGAGTTGTTGCCCAATAGTATCTGTCTCTTTTCCAGGAAGACCTGCATGCAGCATCTGACTGGAACCAAAGAGCAGCACCCCTGTGGATGGGACATACACTGTTCAACTGCCATAGTTGTTTACACGCAGAGCTCTGCCCTTCGTTCTTTGGCCATGAGTTAGTAACTCCTAATCTAGTCCATTTCCTTTCCACCCAGAAAACTGGTTCCATCTCTAACTCTTCCTCCCCTTAACACAGTTCCTTGGCCACAGGCTGCTGGTGTTCCTGAATGTACACTCAAAGAGTGTGGGATAGTGTAGACAATGGGTCCCTCTAAGGAGAAGAACTAAAAGACTTTTTATAAAAACGCAAAGGCAGCTGTACCCAAGTAGCTTGCAACAGGAGACAACCCTGCCCATCCCGAACAAGAAGCTTCTTCAGACTTTTCTGCCCTTTCTGTCTCAGTCCCATCTCTTCCTGGATAAGCCTGCCACTGCCTCCAGACGAGAACCCATTATGGTGCACAAGTGTTTACATCCTCAGGGAATTCTCTTCTTTCTTCAATTTTTGGTCCACTCTGGGGGAAAAGCAAACACGGCTCCGCCACAACAGTGCATGGTGAGGCATTTCCCTTTTCCAGACCAGATATGGAACATAAAGTACTATTTTCTCAAGTGCTCCCCAACTAGGAAGACTGAGGAATTTCTCAGCAAGCAACAGCTTTGTGAAGGAAGAACTATGATCAGTAGAAGATAGAGTACAGTAGAGACCGTAGCCATCAGGACAAGAATAACACCAGTTCTTGATTATGACTCACAAAACAGTTACATGATTTGTGACAGACCCAGTGCTGGGCATTTTACATGTTACTTCTTATCTTTACAATTCTACGAAGAACATATTGTTCCCTTTCTATATATGAAGAAAATGATCATAGGTTTTCTCCCAGGAATAGATCAACTTTGTCCTGGAGTAAAAAACCTCTTCCAGGACTGACCTAAAGGAAAACCTGTGGGCATACTTACGGTCTGCCATTCGCCTCTTCCCCACTGGCTAAAGTCTTTGACTCCACAGCACTGTTGAAGCTAGAGATGTTTTCAGAAGAGTAGAGGCCAGCTGGGTTATTGTACTGGTTCTTGATGACTCTGGGCGCAGTGCTGGAGGCGGGTGAGGCAGTAAAGGGCATGGCACTTCGGTTGTGGGCGCTTCCTATGTGTAGGACCTCCTACAGGCAGGAAGCATAGGAGAAATCAAGAGGAATATCCAACATACGTCCCTCCATGGCACTGCAGGCTGAGAGACAGGGAGAAGTTCCACCTGAGCTATAACGGCCCTGCTTAACACCAAACTCTGAGACTCTGGAGGGCCCTCTGAGACAAGGCAAGGATGAAGAAGTGTCCCCAAGTAGGCACCTGTGCAAGTCCACACTCTCTGAATCAGCTCTGCCTTCTTATCCTCCAGGTAGCCCTGGGTAGGATCCCTTAATGCCCTAAGCTGCCAGGATTCAAATCTCAGCTGAAGACACTTTCACGGGACATTCCAGAAGGTTTGAGGAATCAATAGGAAAAGAAAATGCAGACACACTCAAGCCAGCACAGACCAGGAGAAGGCACGAAGTATCCCAGAACTGGGCACGTTTGGTTACCAAGATGGGAGAATGGTGGTGCTGCAGGGGGAGCAGCTACTGACTAGGTAGAGAGGGTCTCAGTTGTCACAAAAGAGAATGAAGGGATTAGGATCTATTGTTCCTTGTGGGAGAAAGACAAGGCTAATCGGAGAGAAGGTTTAGGGATATTTGTTACAGGGGTGGGACCTGTGGAGCTGCTGCAAAGGACCTTGAGTTCCAGGTGTTCTCATTCCCTGTCCTCTGTAATTTGAGAGAGGACCTTCCACCCCCACCCTGGCCCTGCTACAAGTCAGGTGAATAATTACTACAACCACAACCTCAAAGAGCTTCCTTACAAACAATCCAAACACATCTTTAACTAACGTTCCTTTAAAAAAAAAAAAAATCAGGTTTTCTGATGACTCCATAAGCAAGGTTCTTGGTGTAAAATGTTCTGAATCAACCCAGTGCACTGAGGTAATGCTTGCCTCATTCAGCCTGCTGAACTAAAAGTATGTTGTCATTATTTTGTGAGCTTCTGAGAAAATCTTCCTGAATTCCATTCTTTTTCTTAAACACCCATTCCCAGAACAGCTCCTCCAAAAGAGTTCCTATCCCTGTATTGCTCTTCTTGTTTTCCCTCCCTACTTTATTTTCTGTTAAATCTTCAATATTGTCTTAAAAACCATTACATATGAAAACTAACAGCTTCATTCACTGGATACCCAATTTTTAAAAAAGACAACATAAAAATATTTTTGTAAGGTTCCTTATTCACTCTTCATATTGAATTCCTCTCCAACAAGTCAGTGAGCTTTTACTCTATAAAATTACTTAGTCCACATCAGATAAAAGCTAAGTGAACACAGATAATCACAAAAAAGGACATAAAACTAGTTAAGAAAAAAAAATTCAACCATAACCAAGGAATAGTTAAATAATTTTATGGCAGAACTATTCAAAGGAATCATATGAAATCACTAAGCATCAGTTGCAAAAACAGCAACAGATTTACTGATGGGGCTTGGAGTCTGGCCTGCACACACCACAGTGGTGGGCACAGATACTCGCTGAGCTTCTCTCTACTGCAACTCCTGAGCACCTGGGAAAAACTCTTCTTTTTCTAACATGGCTCCATTTTTCCCTGCTAGTTCCTGTTCAGCTGTGGGTAAGTCACACATTTTTGAGCTCATTTCTCATCTTTAAAGTGAATAAGGGCAGAGTATTTAGCTCAGCGGCATAAGTGCCTGCCTGGCTGGTGCGAGGTTGTGAGTTTGATCCCTGGTACCAAATAAATAAAATAAAATAAAATAATAAAATAAAATAAAATGAATAAGGTAAAGCCTTCTTCACAAAGACTTTATGTGACAGAGTGATGCACCAAGCACAGTGCCTGGCACATGGCAGATGTCCAGCGGGGTCTGGTTCCTCTCCCCTCCATAGAAACACATTTCCAATTAAAATGGACGACCATGGTGAATTTAGGTTGGAAATCCTGATTTTTTACTTTATAAAGAAAGAATCTTTCAAGAATGTAACTGGTTTGTACATAAAAGGAATATCTCTATTCCCAGAAGGCAGGCAGATTCAGGACTTGCCTTTTGGAAGGGATGATGTAATTGTTTGGGCTTTGTATTTATCAGTCTCCAAGGAAACTCAATAATGAGGAAATACAAACTAGGTGTGTAACTACACTGACCTCAGATAAGCTGGGGTGGTGTTTGGCTTTACATGAACTAACAGATCTTTTTACTATAGATGAACTCTGTTCTTAGTCATTTTTTGTCTGGTTTAGGATAGCTAGAAATGGAAGATTTTGGGAAAATGAGGTGGAAACTTTTTCATATGAATAAAGAATTATTGGACTCGAGAAAAATAAGTTCATTAGATTTTAAAGTAGTTGAGAATTTAAAAAATCTGATAGTTTAACATTACCTTCAAAATATTAACACAAGTAATCAGATCTTATGTTTAAGATGAAATTCAAGTAAAATACAGAACAAGGATTACTGAAATATAAATTATTATGATTATCTTATTGAAATGAAAACTAGGATTTTAGATAGACCAAATTAAAACACAATTATTTATGTGCTATAAAATATATGAAAATGACACATAAAAATTTAATATCCATAGTAAATTTAATGAAGTGACTGAGAACTCTTAAGGAAATTGAAATTAACTGTGTGGCATGTTTTAAATTAGTTTGTACAACAGCCAGTATGTAGTCCATCATTTTATAAATTTTTACTACAAGACTTGTATAGAACATGTTCATGTTGTTTTGAAATTACAGATTGAAAATTTTACTTAAATTTTACTTTTAGAATTTTTATATATGATTTTTATTAGCGGAAAAAAATGTTGTGATTACATTTCTGAAATTCTAATGGGAACTATTTGAGAAAATCTGATAACATCAACAAATGAATGACTTCAATTTCATACAATTGTAAAAGATAACTACCTATATGTTACCCTTTTGTTATATCCCACTTCACCATAGAAACCAGTATCCCGAACTTAGAAAAAAATATTTCAAATCTCTAACTGGGGTTAAATGTGTAACAATCATGACCCAGTCTAAAATTTGCACATGTCATTGTAAGTTTATTCATTTATTATTTATGTTATTAATTTATGCATCAGACACATATTTGTGACAAGCAACATTAAGTATGAGAAACTTTACAAAAATGTTTAAACATTCTTCTATTTGTTTTTCTTATTTCAGAAAGTACTCATTCATTATAAATAATTTAGATCATGTAAATAAAGAATAAATAAAATCATCTGTAAGCTAACTACTGAGAGATTTATTTATAAATATGTGCTCTAAATGTAGAAAACAGTCTAGTTAACTTATGAATAAGGCAGCTGGTTAGTGGAAGAGTCTGAGAGTGGGGTGAACAGCCTTACTGACAAAAATCAAGAAGAGACAGTGAACTAGGACCGTGGAGAAAGAATGAACTTCTTCAGGCAGCATGGAACGCAGTCCATCCCCTACTAAAGAGAGGTGAGGCACTCCATAATAACCTCCTGAATTTTGAGAAAATTATAATGCAAATAAACTTGTTCCTTCTGAGGTCCAAGTGTCTGGTAAAGCCTACATGTTGAAGAACTGGGTTAAAAGCCTCAGTCCCAGTTGGTCACTTTAAATCCACAGGGCCACCTGCAATAGGTGACCACTAAACAACTGAACAATTTCTGTGCCCTGTTTATCTATAATTAGCTCTAGATCAGAAGGCCACATGGCCATCCCATTCGGGAATCCTCCTGGAAATCCAGGAGCTATTCTACTCATTTCCAATAAAAGTTCTAACCTCCTTTGGTTTGCAATTTCATCTTCGGCATTTCTGGAACCATAAACCTGGTATACATGGCATCATCAAGACAGTCTACTATTCCAGGAAATTCTGTTTAGCCAACAAATTGTGTGGCTACTCCCTATCACATTTTTCAATATTAACTTCCACTTTAATTTAGTAATTTTGATGCTTCACTATAAGTTTCACTGCAACAAACACAGAAATTTGCACCCAGAACTCACAGGAAGGGGGGAAAAAAAGCAAGGTTTACTACTGAATTCATTTGTTTTAAAGGCTCTATGTCTTGGAATCTAAATTTATTTTCATTCCTGGGATGACTTATTTGTATCTTAAATTCCAAACAACCGGAGTCAGCTCCTTGATTTCACTTTGGTCCTGCCAATCCTACTTGCAGGAAGACATCCACCCTGGAAGGTTTTCACCTGCTTCCCTTTTCACCTTCCTACCCCCAGCTCAGGCAGGTTCCTGCTCAGGGGTTTTCCAGCCCTCTCCTCCAGCATTTCCCTTATAGGAAGAACTAAAAAAGAGCCACATTCCAGCAGTGACATTGAAGGGCTCTCCGTGCCTAAGGTTTCCCAGGCCTCCAGGGCATGAAAAATGACAATACTGTACACTAATCAGTATCAAAAGTGAGAAAGTTGCTGGTAGCACAAGGAGTTGCAACAATGAACAAGTACTTACCTGGGGTTCAGAGGCTAAGTTCATCTTGTATGGATGACGTTTCCCCTCCTCAGTCACTAGAGGGGACCAGATTTTATGTTCAGATCTGCAACAGATAAACAAAGACGTTTCTTATTCATTCTGAGGAAGAATGAATCTAGAGCCTACAGCAAGCTAGGCAAGCATCTAACCACTTAGCTATACTCCCAGCCCAAAGCTGTTGTTTCATTTATGCTAAATTAATAATATAAATAGCCCTCCCTACCACTTTCTCAGAATTAACTGAGAATGGGTCACATTCTCAGACTCAATCAACTACAGACAGGCGATATTTGAAAACAAATTGTATTGGTACTGAACATGTCTAAACTTTTTCCTTGTCATTGTTCTCAAATATAGAATAACGACTATGTAGCATTTATATTATTTGCATAATCTAGAGTTATCAGAAGATATGCAAAGATTATGTACAAATATTATACCATTTTGTATAAGATACTTGAATAGCCACAGATTTTGGTATCTGTGGGGTCCTAGAAACAACCTCCCATGGATACTGCAGGATGACTGTATACACTAAAAACAGATTAGAAAATGTTCCCCACTCTGTGAACTTTCATTCTTCAATGCAACCGCTGTGATCTTTTGAAAGCCTCCATCTGGAGGCATCCATTCATGTCTGATGATTTCCCCCAAATAGACCTAAGGTGGCTACCCAAGCTGCCCCATCTCCTTCTGTGTAGCCTCAGCCTCTCTCACTACACTTTAAGTATCCAATACCAACCACAGGCTTCTGAATGTTCCCGCCACGTGCCTCATGCAGCCTCACCTCTGCTCAGAACAGAATGAGCTTCTCCTACAAGCACAATGTTCCAGACCAGACCAGAAAATCAACTTATTCACAAAGCTTGTTTGGCCCAAAACAAAGCAATCCCTCCTTTTCTGAGCTTGCAAAGAATTTTCTTTCTACCAATCACACATTAATAACTTTACTGTAGTCTCAGTTTTCATTAGTTGCAGGTACAAAATATTTATATTAATCTTTGCTTTTGTCAGAGGCCCAGCACACTGTCAGGCATAAAATGCATCTGTTCAATTGTTGGCAAATGACTAGAAAATCAATTAATCAACTAGTTAAGGAATGCATGAATGGATTCAACTAGCATTTAAAGGAATGGATTTGTACAAAGACACAAATGAAGATGAGGGTGAGAAGTGAATGTGCTTTTGAGAACATCTTAATAAAATGATGCACCTCATATAGGGTAGGGCTCTGAAGGGTACAAAGTATTTTGACAGTATCTCCCACTTGTGGTCTTCTTGCCAACTCTGTGGTACAGAGTAGGAGAAGGCAATACTTTATAGAACCCAATAAAGAGCTGTGAAAGCTAAGATTACAAAACACTGAAGGACAGGTTCACAGATCAGAAGGGAAAAACTGAACTTGATCCAGTAGGAAACAGGAAGCCACTAAAGGCTGAATCAAGTCACTCCTAAAATCTTGCTTTTGTAGAATCTCTTCCAAAACTAAATGACAGAATGGAAATTCTACCCTAATTACAACTCCCAAGGTGTTCTGCTTGCTTGTCCTTTCAACCACAGCTCTATTTCTTGTAGTACACTAACAGGTACACTCAGCATTTTCTCTAACATGAAGTCTTTCTCCGTTACTGTAATCTTCTGGCACAATACTTGCTCAATGCACTGTAGCAGAAGCAGTATCCTCCTTAATGGTCTCCATGAAGAATTTTTCATTTTAATATACCTAACAATAGTTAATTGATTTTTACTTACTCAGAATTTTGGTTAGTTGTGCTGAATCAAGTGAAAATGCAGGTATCTAAAAGAAGCCCACAATACGACAATTATAGAGGAAAATATGCAACCTGAAATTCTGAGTCTACAGAATTTTTGACATGCTTCCAGTGTGCACAGCAAGGAGTCGGAGTGTAGGGGGCTCTGAGATGGGACAGGAAGTCCCTGCCCACCCACAAACAGCTTCCTATCAGTCAAACATGAACAAATGTGTCCTTAGCCTCACCTGGTTACTGTGAGAGTCATGTTGTCTGTACAGCCCTTGATTTTGTTCTGAGCCTCCAAGTGTGTCATATTGCTGGTATTTTCCCCATCAATGGCTGTGATTACATCTCCAATACATAAATTAGCTGTGGCAGCTTTGCTTCCAGGAGTGACCTGTTAACAAAGGGGAAAGCAGGCTGGTTACTATTTGTTCCAAGAAAACCACTAAGTAACCGTCAGATTAACTATTCACTGATTTGGAGCAAAGCATTCAAAATGAAAGAGGGTTGAAGTCAAGACTCTGAATAATAATAATCCTGTATATTTATGTTACCGTTTACAAAGAGTCGTCTTCTATGTGTGATCTCATTGGATCTTTACAACAACCTTGTGAGAAAGGAAAAATATCAGGCCCCATTTGAAAGACCAGGAAATTGAGGCTTAGAAAGGACTTACCAAGGATCACCCAACTAGTATATCACTATCTTACTAGTCATTCAACTAGTCTATTACAAACTCGAACACTGAAGTAGACCCAGGGTTCTTCCCACTGAACTTTGTTACTTCCTTAAAATAAGTCACCAATTACATTTTTAAAACACACATACACTTTCGGAGAACATTATGTAAAGTAAATCCTGTATCTATAAAAATCTTAATATGTTATTATATATGCACAAAAGAAAAGTGGAACACTGCACACCAAACTGTTCACTGTGATATATTTCTGTGATATGCTTAACAATGAGTTTTAATTACTTCTGCAATTTAAAAAAAAAAGCAAAGACTATCTTTAAATATCATATGTTTAAAATATGGGTTTACAGTGATTCATTTCTTCTTACCCAAGAAGTTGGCTATGATAGGCATCCTTCCATAGGTAGATGGTTTTCTGCAGGCTGATGCTTCTAGACCAATGGTTCTAAATTTATAGACCACTGACATTTGCAAGAAGCCAGCCAATTACTGTATCAAGTCTGCAAATCCACCTGCCTACTGAGTAGTACAAGTGGACTGAATAAATAGCACACCTCTTATGCATATGTACAACTATTTTTCAGGTGAATACAGATGTAGTTTTCAGGAACAAAGTACAAACTCATTTTGAAGTAGTACTAACCTCAGAGTAAATGTCTGCTGTTGGATATTTTCAAAAGCAAGTTATACTAAAAATGTTCATATTATCATGCCAGGGTCAGCCCATGACTTTTTGACATCAAAAAACGTTCCTGGCTAGGAATACAAGACATCAGGAACAGTGTGGTACTAACAACCCCCAGGTTCTCAGTGCCTACAGGGCTGTGGTTTGTCCTGGAAAAGTCCCGCTGGCTCCTGGGAACCAATGCAGAAAGATGTAGTGAACACTTGTTACCTCTACATGACTACACAGGTATGAGGTCCTCCAAGGCACTAAAGCAGAAACCTAAGCCCCCATATCTGACGTAGTTTTCAGCATTCCGTTTCTAACCAGCCCACAGCAAACTGAAATGCTAACCCCTGTGGAACACTTGGTGTGGGACTACAGTCATAGTTCACTCCCTCATCTCCTCATCAGCACCCTGAACCCACAAAATGAGGGGAGCGAACTGATGTTCAAGCTCCCTTCTGCACCAACACACTATGACTATCAGGCAAAACTCTCCTGGAATGTGGCAGGATGTGGAAATCGAGACAGAGATCTTGACCTTCTAACCTTCCTCTCTGGCTTTCCCATCATCTGTTTACCAGAGATCTGGCATAGAAAATGAAGGCCCCCAATTCAAGGTTCAGACCATCACAGCCAATGAGATGACAGGCAAGTGCAGGCTGCTCTTTTTTTCAGTCAACACTGAGAAGTTTGCTTCTGAGTCATCCAGGGCAGGCAGTATAAACAAAGTGCTCTCATCTTTCTGACCCATCTTGTTGAGAAGGCTGATCTGGGGTGACTTCAAATGTATTCTGCTTTTGCTAAAGGATACTACAGATTCATTTTTAAAATGCCCCTACCTAGGCACCACTTTACTTGGGAGAGGCAAAGGTTCTAGATTGGCAAACTTTATCTGAGTTAAGAAGGACACTGCCTGCTCAGACTCATTTACTGTGACAAATCTAGCAGTGTTAAAGGCAGTCGCCTTAGGATAAAATTCAAAATCTTTAGGAAGGCCCTAAAGGTAGGGCTTTCCTCCTCACCTTCATAATGCTTCCTTACTGCTAAGTTCTAGCTACAGGGACCTCCCCAAGCTCTTTTCCACTTCAGGAACTTAGCTGATTAATTGTTCACCACTCAAGGCTCACCTTAGAAGACTTTTCTAACAGCCTTCCTTGAATGACTAAATCTAAAATATCTAGTTTGTTAAAGATGCAGTCAGACTATTTCGTTTTGTCCTTTAAAATGAATATTTAAAAATAATTAAAAGTATTTTCATTTCAAAATCAAATAATCACCTCCCTTCACATCATTATCCTGGAACATATCCACTCACAAAACTAAAATAATGAGACTAGACAAGAAATAAGGGGTAGTTCAAAAGATAAAATGCAAGTTTCTTTTTACCTTCTTATATTCAATTATAGCTAAATCTGGACTTTCCAGCATTTGGTCCAAACTGTTTCGCAGGAATGGCATTTTTGCTCAGAACATTCCTTCCCAACAAGCCCTGGACAAGCTAGAACCAGTCTGACAAGCTCCAAGCCTGAGTAATCAAGACCTAGCCATCCTATCTGTCGTTCGTCTGATTTCATTTCATTTCTTTCTTTTTCTTCTTAAATTTCTTTCTTTCTTTTTATTTTGAAGCCAAATTAATAGGAATCCAAAGGAAATCTTGGACAGTTACATGACAATATCATCAAATGGCACACACATGTAATTACTCATGAACAGATTAAGTGCACATGCTTTTATGAGCCATATCTTCTTTGGGAAAAAATGTATTTATGTAAACAAATTATGGATTCAGTCTTTTACAAAGCTTTTTCATATATAATTCCCTATTTGAGATAAGAATAATGATGAGCTCACTACAAAGAGATAACTTTACAAGAAAAAAACAAAACAAAACAAAGAAGCTGTGATGAGTTTCAATTTCACAAATAAAGGGCTTAGACCTAAATTTGAAACTACATCTCATTTCAAATTCCATCCTTTTCTGCTTTAGCAAAATGCCAAAACAGACTCAGAACCCAACAGTCAGAGCCAAAGAAAAATCCAGGGGTCTGCAAGGACTGGAATGTCACAACCCGCTGCTGATCGGGCACCTCCCTGGCATAGGACAACAGCTCCATTGCTCTAGACTGTGCAGTGCCCAGGACCCACCCTTTATCAAATCTGCAAATCATAACCTGGAGCTGAAATGGGCTGAAGGAGAGTAAGGCCCGTACCTCACTACTGAAGAGTTCCTATCTAGAAAGGGGACCAAAACCCTATACTGGAGGTAAGATAGCCTCTTTAATAAATGGTGTTGGGAAAACTGGATATCCACATGCAAAAGACTGAGTCTAGCACATACGCCTCATTACATACTAAACTAAAATCAAAATGGATCAAGCATCTAAATGTTAAAACAGATGCAATCTGCTGGAAGACAAAATAGGTAAAACTCTTAAAGACGTGTCTAGGCAAGGACTTTTTGAACAGAACCCCAATGGCACAAGGAATAATATCAACAATCAACAAATGGGATATCAAATTAAAAAGTGCTGCAAAGGAAACAACCAGCAGAGTGAAAAGGCAACCTACAGAATGGGAAAATTTTTTGCCAGCTATGTATTCCTCAGAGAACTGACATCTAGACTATATAAAGAACTCAAAAATCTTAGTCTCCCCAAAGCAAAAGGCCCATTTAAAAAATGGGCAACCAAAATGAACAGACATTTCTCAACAGAACAACTACAAATGGCCAATAAATACTATATGAAAAAAATGTTCAATATTGCTGGCCATTTGAGGAATGCAAATTAAAACAACATGAAGTTTCCATCTCACTCGGAAAGAACACTATCAACAAGAAATCAAACAGTTCCCAGCACTCAGGAGGCTGAGGTAGGCGGAGCGTTGTGAGTTCGAGGCCGGCTTGGGCTACAACGCGAGTGCAAGGCCGGCCTGAGCTACATAATGCGACCCTGCCTCAAGAAACCAGGGCCGGGAGTTTGGCTCAGTGCCTTAAGCGCCTGCCCTGGCAGGCGCGAGGTTGTGAGTTCAATCCCCGGTGCCGCAAAAAAAAAAAAAAAAGAAAAAAGAAATCAAACAGTAACAAACACTGACAAGGCTGCAAGAGCAGGGTGGGAGTGGGGGGCGGAGGGGTGGTGTCTTTTCACATTGTTGGTGGGAATATAAACCAGTATAATCACAATGGGGATCAGTATGAAGAGTACTCAAGAAACTAAAAACAGAAATTCCATTTGACCCAGATATTCCCCTTCTAGGTATCTTCCCACAAGAGTTAGTTATCATATTACAGTGACACAAGCATACCCATGTTTATAGCAGCACAATTTATAATAGTCAAATCTTGGAAACAGCCTATATGCCTATCAACAGATGAATCAAAGGTATTTATAACAATGGAGTATTACTGTGCCATAAAGAAAAATGAACGAGGTATTTGTAGGACACACCTTGAGACCATAATGTTAAATGATATACATCAGACACACAAGTTTGAATATTGCTTGGTTTCTTTTATATGAGAAACCCAAAGTATAAAGAGCAAAATAAATAATAGATAATAGGAAGTAGGGAGATCTTTTTCAAATGGGAACGGGAGAGCCGGGAGTGGTGGTGCATGCCTTTAATCCCAGCACTCAGGAGGCTGAGGTAGGTGGAGCGTTGTGAGTTTGAGGCCGGCTTGGGCTACAATGTGAGCACAAGGCTGACCTGAGCTACATAGTGCGACCCTGCCTCAAAAAACTAGGACCAGGAGTCTGGCTCAGCGGCTTAAGCACCTGCCTGGCAGATAAGAGGTTGTGAGTTCGATCCCTGGTGCCACAAAAAAAAGGGGGGGGGAATAAGAGACGGAGGGAAGGGGGAGAGGAAGAAGGGAAAGGGGATATTTTTAAAAAAGAAATAATGCTTTTGCAAATAGGAAGGAGAACAAAAGCTGGAGGGGACAAGGAGTAGTGGAAGGGGAAGGGAACAAAAAAAGAATTAAGACATGTTATGCATATATACAAATTCCCCACAATCATTATGTACTACAAACTGTACATTTTAAAAAGTTTTTAAATAAAAAAAATCGTTTCTAAACAGACAAAAAAGAGTTCCTGTCTGAAATGGCGGATTCTAGTTCTTGCCATTTATTACTACATCATAACCATAATCAGAAGAGTGGCCATCAGTTAATGGGTGTTTATTATGTGCCAAGCTCAATCTAAGTGTTTAGCAAGGGTTAATTTATAATCTTCCCATGACACAATCAGGCAGACAGCATTATTTGCATCATCACAGGTGAGGAGATGGAGGGACAGGGGTTAAGCAGTTTGCCCGAGTGACTCAGCTGGTGAGTAGCAGACCACAGCAGGCTCCACCTGGCCATAAAAGTCCATTAGAACCAGCTCATGATGGAGTCAGCTTCAATTTCTAAAGAAGAAATTCCATACTCCCCTCCAAAGAAACAGACCCATTAGTTCAATGAACTCCCCAAAGTATATCTGCCTGATTTCTTTGTTAGAGACCCTAGAAGTAGAGCACACAATTCTTGCTGGAGAAAGAAAATGGGTTTAGGTATAAAAATTTCCAGTAAGTTTTTGGCCATTTACCATTTTCTGCAGTATTCATCATGTCACCCTCACCCTCTGGTCCAGGCCCCACCCCTGGGCAGACACTGGTTGCTTGGACGTCAACTTAAACATCTATTCTACACTACAAGTTTATGACATGTCTTCAGAGCCTGTGCATTGCTGCCAGAGTCCTGAGCATTGGTTTTTTAAGATTTTAATTTCTCTTCCGCATAATGCAAAATAGGACTATGATGTAACTCTAACATTTTCTTCAACTTCAACCCCCTTCCTGGTAATACAGCAGTGATCAAAATATACAGTGAATGTTTAGTCTTCTAAAAATTTATTATAGTATAGAATACATTGTCACTGGTGAATGCCCCTTCATTTCTTCATGGTGAATGCTGTTGGCAAGTGACATTCATTGCAAAAACAGCTTCATAAAAGCATTACATTGTGTCCTCATCCATCTTACTCACTGGATTGGGCACCATGCAACTCCCCCAAAGTCAAAATGACCATGAAAGATAAGCACTTTCCAGAACTGCTTCAGAAAGTGGCAAGAGTGATGGAAAGTAAGGGGGAGTATTCTCAGGGGTATTCATGGCAATGTGTCTTTTACAGTAATAAATTTTAAAAATTTAAATATTCACCATATTTTTGAACAAACTTTGCAATGGCATGTTTCTGTTTCAGCTCTCCCCTGTTCTCTTCTTTCTTTTGTTCACTGACTCATCAAACATCCTCATATACATTCTGAAAGATAGTGTAGATTGTTAGTTAAGATGTGGCTTCTGAAGTTAGAAGGTGAAGGTTTAAATCCTGCCTCAGAAGCTAGTGAGCGAAGGCTCCTCCGTGTGTTTCACTCTTCTCATCTATTTGACAGAGATGAACGCAATAGTTCTGACACCAGCAGACTGTTGTGATGATTACATGCGACAACTAAGACACAGCACACTCTGAGAGCTCTAAAAAAAAGTGAGATTTTGTTTGTAGATGCCAAGAGCTACCCAAGGCCCTGGAATACAGCTGTGAAAAGGAAATGCTAGCCATTAAGGAGTTCACAATCTACAGAGGACATAGAATATGGCCAACAGCTAATGAATGCTACGTTTCAATCAATGAGGCAATGGAAGCCAAAGGCGGAATCAAAAAGATGCCCTGAAATAAGTACTGCTTAAAACTGCAAAGTCACATAAGGAGGCAGAAAAGAACATGCCAAGTTGCAGGAACAGCATGTGGACTAGTATGGATGAAACACAGGAAGCAAAGGGAGGGGAAGGAGGCCAGAAGAAGAGGATAGGGCCGTAATGTAGAGCCCTGTTCTTTGATGATAAAGACTAATAAAGGAACTGAAACACAGCATGTGACATGTCCAATTAGTTACAGCTAAGAAACAACCACTGTGCCTTAGCCCTGCATCTGACTCATATTCTCACAGGCAGATCAAACTGGAGACATCAAGAGGTCACCCACTCAGCCATGAGGAGAGCCACTCCCTTAGTGGACGTTCAAGGGTAATCCTACTTAAAATTTCATGTTCCACTGACAGACACATACAGTTCCTTTAACTCTCTATGCTTAACATTGAAAATTGGAGGCCCATGAAATGAAGCCAGCCCATAATTTAGGTTCTGTTTTTATTTTTATTTAAATTACCTGTCAATGTTGACTTACTGGTAAATTTCACATAAACTCCAAATTCTGTGTTTGAAAAATTAGAAAAGCTGGCAATTCTGGTCTTCCCAAATGGCAACAGCCAGTACTGAGGAGTGCCTCTAGATGAGGCACACAACCCCCACTTAGCCACAAGCCCCATCTCACTTTTACTGCCCCCAACTCAGAAACCCAGTACCAGTTGCCATTTATCATCATACTTGCAGCTAGTAATTTTCTTACCACCTAACCTTCTAGTCAAAACTCATTTATAGCTAGGCAAGGTAGTGCACAACTGTAGTACCAACACTTGGGAGGTATGGGCAGGAGGATCACTTTGAGTTTTAGGCCACCCTGGGCTACACAGTAAGTTCAAGGCCAGCCTGCACTACATAGGAAGACTCTATCTCAAAAAAACAAAACAACCACCAAAAACTCATTTATATCTCCTCCTAGCCCCTATATACAAATGAATTTGTATGGCCACTGACTCAGTTTAAAAGTTTCATCAAGAATAATTACACTTTAGGACAGGTTTGGTTCAATTCCAAGGACATGTACTCAACCCCTGACTTTCTTAGGAAGAAATTCTATGAAAAGAAATGAAACATTTTATGGGTAGAATTACCAGATACTCATAAATGTACCCGGGATAGTAACCTATTTCTCTAGCTTAACAATGAAAAACATCCCATTTTGTTCTCAAAAGTACTCCAGCCCGGAAGATAAACTGTACTATTGTCCTGATGATGTAGAAACGGGGGTGACAACCAAATATTTGTCAAGTGCAATTCTACTGCAGAACTTTTCTTCCCCACTTTTTCCCCTCTAATAGTGGGGAAAAGTTCTGTGACTTACTTGTAGACAGGTTAGCAAGTCAATTTATAGCGTCCTCATGGAACATTGTTAACCTTGCCCCTTGGCATCTGAACTTTGGGCCAGAAATCATCACAACTCACCAGTAACTCAGAAAACTATACTATTTGCAAAGATGAGGAAACTGCTTCCAAACAAGTTAGTTATCAGATTCCTAGAGAGGGAGGATTAACGTTAGAGAGACAGCTTCACCTCCACTTCACATCTACCAAAGAGGACCTACCCAGAGAAACCCAGGAATTATTTCGTTTCATTTTTTGAGCTAGAATTAAGACCCAGGACCTCACTCATGCTAAGCACACCCTCTAATACTAAGCTATAACCCCCCGGTTCTTAATCAATATATTTTTAAAGATTCCCAGAAAAGTCTAATGCTCATCAATTTTGAAAAACTTAAGGGAGATGTTGACTATCCCTTCCCTCCTAAGCTCTCTCCGTAAATGAAGGTACCAGGTAGACAAAAAATACTTTCATGTTAAAATCTCTGCTCCTCCAGAGAAAACTTAATGTCAGCACAGGGAAAGCATCTGAAAGAAATGTTCATTTCTCTTCTACCAAAACAGGCTACATAAATAAGTAAAATAAATAAATCCCCTATGTTGTTGGTCAACGTCTCTGAAGGTGCTTGGCAAATGGAGCATTAAGTAATTTCAATCCAGATGTCTAAACAACTCAGTGTGGGTCCCGTTTTGCCTTGGCCAGCAAAGGCATACAGCATGCAGTTACAGGACGCAAGTTCCTGGCACACTGCTCATTCCTCTTGGATGTTCCAAATTTTGTTAAATCATATGTGTGCTGTATTTTAAACATTATAAATGTGTTTTGGTGTTATGAATCACTTAAATTCCATCCTGCAAGTAACTCAGCAAGACAGCATGAATATAGTAATGATAGTTGCAATTTAGTATTACACAAAACCCACCCAGCATAAAGATGTGTTAAATTCAAGTCAATCTCAAAGTCAGAGCCTCGACTATATCAAAATATTTAGATATACATTTGACAAATTTTAAGCAGAGGGACAACATAGGATCCAGCCCTGCGGTGTGGCATATGGAACTTGAACTCTCTTCCTTCAGACTCTTCTGGCTCATTCTGTTTGGGAGCTCAGGCTGTGACTCAGACTTTGAAGCCACATCACAGCCTCAGAAGCTGCACAACTGTATACAGGATGGCCTGAAAATAAGACAGCTTCCAAATACTCTTGATTAGTCTATAGCCATTTGCTCAAGGAAATGTGGCAACTAAACAGGCTAGGTGCTTGTAGACCAGTTGTTCCTTAATCCAGGGTCACTTCAAAATGAAAGAGAAAAGGGAAGAGGAAAACATATAAACCTGTATATATGTATATGTAAGATAACTAAAATGAACACACTGTTGAATCTATTCGTTATTGAGAAAGAACAATTAATACTCATATGATTAGATTAACTTTACATGTCTATATCTGTTAATGTAAGCAACCATTTTAAAGATAACAATACGCGATATTGCAACCATTGTCAAGTTTCTATCATCCGATTTTGTAAACCTGCAATGTTACTGTTGTGTATTTACTCTAGTCGTTTGTTTGTCTCTTTTGCTTGTTGTTTTTGTTTTATATGTCTTTTTTTCTGTTTTTTCTTCGCTAAAGTAAAAAAAAAAAAAATGAAGCTGTTAGTGCTCAAGGGTGGAAGTTCAAAGAAACTGCTCTCTCTTAGCCTCAAAGACCAGTGACCATTTCTCAGATAGGAATATAAAAATCAGGTGGCAAAATACAATACTCTGACCAGCTTTTTAAGTTAGAAGTCATCAAGTTGCTCAAGTTTTCAAATCACACCTACAAACAATATAAGCTTTAAATGGCTCTAACGACTACAACTCATTACTCAAAACTTAACCTCTAAACATGGGGCAAGTTACTGTGACACAATTTCTTCACTGATCAAATAAAATTTATAATGGTAGCAATCTCACTAGGTTATTAGAAGGGTTAAATGACATTTCATTTGTAAGGAGTTTATAACAAAATGTGGCACATAATAAGTCCTTAATACATAGTAGCTACTATTAAAATGTCTTTAATGGTACATTAAACCATTAACTACATTCTAATGCCTTCTCCGTGTTAGCCATAGTGCTCAGCTCTCCACATACATCATCTTAATCCACAATAAACTTTGAAGACAAGTACTGTTATTCCCATTTTACAAATGAGGTCATTGAGTTTTCAGATGCTAGCCTGCTCAAGGGTATATATGAGCTAATAAATGAACAAAATGTGATTTAGAACCCACATCAAGCTAAAACCAAAAAGATACTTCCCCACAAAACCAAGATGTTTTTAATACTTGATTTGTTGAAGTAAACATAAAACAGAAAGCAAAAAACAATGAAACCTAAGTAATTCACCATGATATTGTAATTTGAATTTAAAAATGCAATGTAGGGGCTGAGGATTTAAGCACCTACCTGGCAAGCACGACGTCATTGAGTTCGATCCCCAGTACCAAATAAACAAACAAAAAAATGCAATGCATATGAAAAAGGAGCTAGAAAGTTTTGCAGTCAACTATTAAGAGTATTTACCTCCTAGAAGCAAAATTGAGGAAAGTGTTTACCTTATGATTTCCCTGATTTGTACTATTTGATTTTTGAAGCACTAGGTTTCTCAGTGAACTTTATTGAAATATAACATACATACAAACAAGAACACAAATTGTAACTGTACAACCCAGTGTATTCTCACAAAAAGAGCACACCAATGGAAAAACACCAGGTAAAAAAAAAGTAACAGAACATGACCTGAACTTCCAAACCCCCTTCCTGTCACAAACCTCCTGACAAAGATTTATCCTGATCCTGATTTCTCATACTGTAGATTAAGCTTGCTTTATTAATTTTATATAACTAGAATCACACAGTATTTTCTCTATACCCTTATTTCTGTCATCTTTCTCATAATGTCATGTGTGTGTGTCTCTTATTCAGGTTACTATGGAAAACTGTAATCCTTTCATTTTCATTGCTGTTTTATATTATATAACTATGTCACCATTTATTTATCCATTTTATTGTTAGATATTTGGATTGTTTCAAATTTTGGGCTGCCATGAATAGTGCAGTTTGGGAAATTTCAAACATGTCCTTTGGCGCTCAGGAGGGCCCATTTTTATTGAGCACTTTAACTACAACTGCTGGATTACACAGTATAGATATGTTCAGCTTTAGAAGCCTTAGAATTTTTTATAATTTTTTAAAGAGTAGCTTCAAATCATTATTACATCATCTGAATATATTATATCTGGATATATGTTAGACATCTTTATTTTATATAGGTCATACTTATGTTCTTATTGTCTTGTATATTTTATTTGTGTGATATAGATATATATAAACAAAAATTAGGCCCAAAGCCCTTGGCCATGAACTGTATGTTCTTCAGAAAGTCATTTTTCATGTTTATGGCAGTACCAGGAAGGCAGTGTGCTGGACTTAGAAAAGCACACCACAGATTTCAGTTATGGATGAGCATTCCAAATCCACCCACAATGACACTAATATCTATATTAATAATTACACAAGGTATTAAGAGCCAAACAAGAATTATCTTTTTTGTCTTAGGTTCTCGCAGGTACACTGCATTTTGAACCTCGTCTGGTCTCCACAGGTAGATATATTCGCTTCTAGTTAACTTTATTTGCCACAAAAACTGTTCCCAAATATGTTCCTAGCCAAGCAGACAGTCTCTAACTTCTACTGCCCTTTCACTCTCAACAGTCTACATGGGTCTGAAATCCACAACTACTACACACTTCCTCTGGTGGGACCATGGCTTCTTCTTTACAGGAAGAACAGGAAGGGGGGATGCTATTCTCTGAGACATTTTGGGCTGACACCTTATAGCAACTGTATGGCCATCCCAGTCAACCTTGGCAAATGCCAGGCTTCAGGGTAAGGAAGTTGGGAGGGCTCTGCCTTCATCTTGATGCCTGCACCACCATTAGCACTTTTTGGAGAGGTATCCTGGGTAATACTGTCAGCAACGGAACACTGGCAGCTATGGCTTATCAGCAAGCAGAATACGGCAGTTAAAGCTGACCTGAGTCACTCAGCTTGGCTTCACAATCTAGCTTCGCAATTTACTGACTTTGGGTCCTGTGTCCCTCTGTCATAGGTTAAGGGGAATAGGGAAGAAGATAATACAAGTGCAAGTTAACATAGACCAGGCATTCCAAAACATGTTAGTAATTAAAATATTATTACAGAATGGAAATTGAGACAATACAGACTTTAAAGATAGATTGAGCAGCCACCCATCACTCTATGATGCAGCCAAAGTACTTAATGTTTTCATCTCAGTTTTCTTATCTGTAAAATGGAGGTCTAAATTGCATCGACCTTAAATATACTTGTGAGAAGCAGTGAGAGAATATACTAAACACCTAGAATACTGCCTGGCATATAAAAAGTACTAGATATGTTTTTGTTTTTTAATTTTAAAAAGCAAAACAGAAAAAACAATAGAAATGATACAGAAGTTCAAAACAAATAGTATGAAATTAACACTAGTTAATATATTGCATATTGTTATCTTAGAAATATTTGTTCAGGTTACAGGATTTAGGCATAAAAAAATGATCAAACAGTCAAACAATGAAAGCATAAACTGTTCTTTCTGATGTACAGAGATTAGTAGTATAGTTATCTATCTTGTATATACATACATACATACATATATATGTATACCTATATACATATAATCTTTTCCCTTCCTTCTCTTGTTTCCCCTGTCCCAGTTGTTCTTTCCTTTTGAGCACCTTCTTTTTCTTTCATTATCACAATATCTGTTGTATGTTTTGGATCCGGCTTTCCACAAATACTAAAATAGAAACACTAGATCTACTGGAAGACAAGGTACATAGAAATCTTAAAGACATAGTGGGAGGCAAAGAGTTCATGAACAAAACGCAAACCATATGGGAAGTACTTGAAAGAATCAACAACTGGTATCTTATCTAATTAAAAAGTTTTTGCATTTCAAAAGAAAACCCATAGATACGTTTTAACTATAATTACCACAAGTTGATCAAATAAATATTTCTCATACACATCTTTTCCATGTAAATGAATATTCTTGTGATTAACAGAACACAAATTCATCTTAAAATATTCCTGAATTGACAGCATATTTTTCAACTAACTTATGGCTGAAGGTACAACTAATACTATAAGACACCGGATCATTGTAACCACGAAAAAACTAGGCTCTTAATTAAAAGAGGATAAGACCATTGTTGGCTTATCATTTTATTCAGGGAATTAAGTACCACAGAAGGCACATAATTTGCACAAGGTCACTCCCTTGAGGTGCCTAGAACTACAACTCAGCTTGAGTCCTTGTCCTGGACATTACCACATAGCTCCAGGCACCAGTAGGCAGTTTCCCTGAGACCTACTAGAAGTTGATTTTCCTTTAAAAATTCATTTTCTGACAAAGCTACTTTTATTTATACTTAACCAGTCTTTACAAAGAAGTTAAATAGTTCAGTCAAGGAAAATTACAAAACTTCAAATAATTCACCT
The DNA here is from genome assembly GCA_004363535.1 of Dasyprocta punctata. NCBI lineage: Eukaryota > Metazoa > Chordata > Mammalia > Rodentia > Dasyproctidae > Dasyprocta > Dasyprocta punctata. Next base: position 23,323 of record RJWM01015606.1, on the reverse strand, counting down.
AACCTGTGGACACACAGATTTCCTTATCTGTAAAAGGCAAATGATACCAGCTTTCGTCTCCTCCACAGAACAGTATAGCAAGGCATGGCCTAGAAAAGATGCACAGCTTAGAAGCCAGTCCCAGCCTGATCCTAGTATAGAGTAATGCCTTAGTATCTTTCACAGTTCTGATCAACGGGGATGGGTAGGATCCCAGGGGTCTGATAACACTCTCTTCTGAATCATCTGCCAAGCTGCAATACCCCCAAGTCATTCTTCCCTTTCTCCTCTTTAAAAACAAACCAGTAAGGTCAGCATCCAGTAGGTTAAAAAGGGAGGGTATCTGGTTAGAGGGTGATAAAACAGCTTAATAAATGTCATGTCTGTGCACTCAAGCACCCAGTACATCATATGTCATCTTGGCAGTGGACTCAAGCACCCAGTACATGTCATTCCCTTGGAGTCATTGTCCTTTTCCTCTGGATCAGCTTTGATCAGCCAAAACAAGTAATACTTCTTAGGTAGTCCATTTCCCAGAATGAGGGGGTGTAGCATAAGGACCATTAATACATAACAAGTGTTTCTAAGGCATTTCTTGCTTTTCTAACCTGACAGACAAAACCTGCTCTTTTTACCTTCAGGACATGCTACAAAATCTACTTGAACCTGGAAATACCTGGCTACAGTGCATCTATTATTAAGCACTCCTTGAGACCCTTGAGCAAAACCACAAACCCAAGGGTTCCCTAGAACTCAAGAAGCAAATCAGCAGCTCTTCCAACTAAGAGCATCCCCTTAACTCTGGCCCTGCCTCTTCCTGTCTTTTATCAGTTGCTGGGAGAGAAAAACAGTCAACAAACTCAGCAGTCTTCTGGCCTGGGTGTGGATACTCTGAAGGTTTCCCCTGAAAGCAACTAAAGGAAATAAGAAATTACATAGCGCAAAAGAAAAAACTCAAGGAGACAGACAACTGTAGGGTTGGAACAAGAAATGACAGGAAAAAATCTAGGGAACAGTAGCAAATATGGGGCAGGATCATTAAGGAGTCCAAGGCAGGAGGCTAGTTTGTGTCCACTTAAAGTTGGAAGTCTGGACAATGATTTTCAGTTTCTCACAATAACACAGATGAAACTATTAAGGACTAAAGAAGTTATTAGCACATGCAAGAAAACACACACAAACACACACGTACATGTGTTCCATATGAGTCTGTTTAGAGATGGGCAGAATTAAGTTATGGGGCTCAGAACACCTATTGAGGTGCCAAAACTATGAAGAAAACCAAGGGAGTTATTGCTCCAAGTCAGGATATGGCCACATTGTCAAGCCTGTGGATGCTACCAATGTTCTATTTCTTGGTCTGGGTGGTGACTATGACAGGTGTTTGCTTTACAATAATTGGAATGCCTTTATATGTTATGACCTTCTTGTTTCACAACAAAAATAATTTAGAAAAAGAAATTATTTCAAATAAATAAGAGTGAGGGGTTATATTCAAAAGCTTTGGCAGTTTAATGAAAGAATAAAGCCAAGGCCAGAATAATTCAAGCAAGAGAAAGCAAACACAGCTATTTAAGTACAAGGCATTCCTCTCCCAGCCTAACTTTATGGTTTGCTTTGGTGTGAAGATTCCAGGTCTACATGGACAAAATCTTGCTAGCAAACTACCTGCCCAGGATAGTAAGTACAGCACACCCATCACCCAGAAGGTACATACAGCTCTCTGTCAATGTTCACACCTCCTCATCTTTATTCACTGTTTGCACAGCACTCTCACATACCTTAACTGGCAGACAAGAGCTGGTATTATCCCTGTTGCAGTGGTTAAAAACAAAACAAAACAAAACAAAACAAAACAGGTACCGTAGCTTCAGACAATGGACCACTCACCCTGTACACAAATCAAGTAAGAACCAGACACCAGAACAGGACCAGATCTTGGATCACCACCTCATGTTTCCTCTATGACACTGACTGCCTCATTCCCCAGATGTGAACAGGCTCACATTTTTTCCACATGTAAATAATGAAATGAAGAGCCAAATTACTGTCAGCATGAGAATGTCACCTCTCTGAGTCACTTTCACTTTTCAATTAAAGCACTTACCAAAGGCATTAGAAAGGTTAGCTTCCCTCACTAGGCCACAACCACTTTGTGAACGGAGCTGTATCTCCTCATTTCTGAAGAGCAGTTTCTGGCATATGCTATGTGGTCACTAAACATGTGTGCATACCATAAATAAATTAATTAATTAATATACGAAGGTACAAAACAATGAATTCACAGTGGGGTTGCTGCCACCCACTGCTTTCATTCCTGTATACTGCCACCTACTTAAGACTTTTAAAAGCAGCCAAAATGACAGGCAGTAACTGCCCTTTTAAAAGATTGCCAATATAACCTTTAAAAAAAAGTTTCACATCACCTATAAATCTCAGTAGAGAGGGCTGGCAGGTTAATTATAGACACAAAAAGCAGGGACAAATGGACTATGAGGTAATGGAGTCTCAATGTGCAAAGGCAATGGCCTCCTTGGACAAGCACTCATTAATAAGCCTGCAAGGGTATAGCAGGCACGGCCAGGTGCAGTTGTGTACTAGGCTAGGAACAGGGGTCTAGATTTCGTAAGGCACATTTTCTATGCTTGAAGAATCTGGCTGCAGTCTGGGAAGACAGGGTGAACTTCTGAGAACAATCCAAGAGGTCTCTGTGAGACAAGGCGCAAAGGTGGAAGACAGGGTCATAAACGTAGACTGCCTGCTCCTTAGAGAGAGGGATGGTCAGAGATCTCCCGACTGGGCCAGGCCTACCCAGAGGAAAGTGTAGGTAGCACTGTAGCTGGCAGAGAAGCCAAAAGGAGGTTCCCAATTCTTCTCCTTCTGCACCTCCCACCCAACTCCTGCTGCTGAAGGAGAGGCTTAACTCAGAAGGGCCTATCGGGATTCTTTCCACCTCAACTCTTTCCCCCACCTGCCACAAAGCAAAACAAACAACAACAACAAAAGATGACTACAAAGATGTGTGAGGAGACAAGCTTAAGACCAGCTTGGTCTTGAGAACGGGACGTGCTGCCTCTAGGTGTCACATGACCATGGCCAGGAGAAATGCTTCTTTACTCTGGCTTTTTCAATCAGAAGATAGTTACGGACTCCTTACTGAGTATGCCGACACCCAGTGGGTCAGCAACTTTGTGTTAGGCCCAGACTAAGCTGGCCAAAGCCTGGGCCTTCAAACACTGAGTCTGGGTCTCTCTGAGAAGTTCCGTTTAATTTACGGGCAGCTGTCTTTGATGACACACTCTCAGGAGTGAGGCTCCTCTAAAAGTTACCAAACATCACCGCCACCTACAGTACCCACTCACCCGTGAAACAAATGGGCTGGTCGTTGATAATCTGGGAATGCCGAGCAGAAAGCTGGCCTAGCCATTTTTCGCAGCCACGAAGGTTTCTTTGGCTTTATACAAACCCCATCCCCCGGCATTAAGGAGTTGTGATACGGTTAATGATCAAGTTCAAAAAGTGGAAAACTGTCCACTGGTTTTTTAAATGACTCCTAACTAACGCTACCATGAGCTTCACTCCGGCTCACTTCCCAGGACTCTCCTGTGGCCTCAATTTGCAGGGAAGTGACATCCTGCAGCGCGCTGCACTGGCAGAGACTGTAGTCCCCAGACCCGGGACAAAGCGCGTTCAGTCGCCGCGACGCGCTTCCGGGGCGAAGAAAGAAAACTGTGCCCTGGCTGTGGCGCACCTTCCACCCGTCCGCCCGGAGCGCAGCGAATGGGAAGCGGCGGCGGCAAAGAGCGCTCGGCGCGCTGCGCACCTGGGCGCTCCGTGGTCCGGGTCCGCCTCCGTCCCCGACTGCGCCCGCCGAACCCATCGTCCCCAGGTCCCTCGGGTGCGCCCGCTCCCATGCGCGTCCCAGTCTGCTCTTACCCGAGAAATGGCGAGCGGCTGCTCGAAGTCTTTGCCGCCCACGAGGCGAAAGCCCCATGGTCCCGGGCCCTGAAGGACGATCTGCTGGGTGGCCATGGCGCTGCGTAGACGGCGACCTCCGGGACAGTCGGAGAGGACAGCAAGTCGCGCTGGGATCCCAGAGCAGCTGTAGGAGAAAGAGCGTGCGGCCCAGGAAGCTTGGAGCGGGCGGAGCTGGGCTGGAGCGAGGGCAGGGGCGGCTCCGCCCAGCTCGCGTAGCAGCCGCGCCCCGCCCGGCCCCAGACCGCTGCCCGCCCCGCTCGGGCTGAGAACCGTCAGGGACCCGCGGACGCGATCTGAGTCTGTCCCGAAAGTCTTCCAGCAAGTGGGCCCCGGGGTCCCGCAACGCCACCCCACCTACCGGTCGCTCCCAGCTCCTTGGCGAGCGCTAGATGAGAGAGAAGCAGAACCGCATATAACACGGATCTGACAGACGCGCGCTTGGCGCTTTGCAAAAGGAGTTGAAAAGGATAGTGCAAAGTCAGCCCTCAGCTGCTGAAGTCACCTCTGCTCGTTTGCTTTTTGAAGACGATAATGATGTTTGAATTTGATGCTGTTAGGCAACCAGAGCATTTGGCCCCATTTTACAGATGAAATAACTGAATCTCCTAGTGGTTAGAAGACTTGCCCAAGGCTAGACAACTCATTGGAGTTGTATCTGGACCAATGCCCAGGCTCCTGGTGCTGGAGAATAGTTCCTGGAACTTTTTTAAATGCTAATGAAAGCTTCGCAAGGGGTCATAATTGAGCTTCCTGGAGATTCCTGGAAAACTTTCCTCCAGATTGGAGCTTTCTGTAACTTCTAAGGACCTTCCCAGCACTTCAAACCTCAAATCTAGGACGGACGGAGTACCTGGAAGGAGTTGAGTCCGAAGATGTGGGATCCCAGTCTGCAAAAGCTTCCTAACCCGGTCCCCATCTTCGTCCAGCTGAAGCGCATTCTCTACTGCAGATCTGACGGTGTCCTCTGCACCGCACTGCGTCCCCACTTCACTCCTAGTAAAAATCTCAACTCTTTAAAGTATCTATTGTGCCTTCCCTAAAATGACTGCACCTCCCTCTGAAGTCTTCTGTTGTCCCTCCCACACCCCTCCTACACACACGCACCTGCCACACCAGCTTCCTCCTCTGGGCCTTGCCTCAGGGCCTTAGTCTGCAATACACTTCTTTCTCCTAGACGGCCCTACGACTTTCTTTGTTCAAACATCATCAGTCAGATCATCTCTGAGCACCATTTAAACCATCCCCTCTAGAATCCTGTGTTACCTTTTCTGGCCTTAATTTTCTCCATATTTGTCTGTCTGCTACATTGTACTTATTTGTTCCACCCATACCCTTCAGCATTAGTTCCTTGAGGCCAAAGGTTTTTATCTGCTGGTATCACTGCTGTATTCCAAGGTCAATCTATGTGCCTGACACATAGCACTTAACAGATGTGATAGATTGGCCATCGTTAGGACCATTTAAATCCTCTGGGCTCCATAATTTTCCTGCCACCCGATCATTCTGCTCCTGAGCACCTCCACAATGAGTTTGTTAAATGCACAACTCTGTTTCCCTGCGGTCCTGGTTTGCCTTCTGAGAAACCCTGTGTGCAAATTTATACATAAAAGAATCATCTTGTCTAATTATTACAACCTAAATGCCTATGTTTGGGAATTATCTGCTTGAAAGCAGATTTACCTACATTATCTCAGCCATTCCTCCCAACCCCTTAAATCCTGATATTTCTCGAGTCAGAAAGAAAAAGAACAGTTATAGCCAGTAACCAATCACCTGCTTTATCAAAACCAAAAATACACCCTTTTTAAAATTTTGTTGATTAGAAAACATACCAGTAGTTTAAGTTCCTGCAGACATCAAAGGGGATGGGGAGGTCATCGAATACTAAGGGATACCATTCTTAAATAGTTTGCACCCTAGTAGGACAAAAAGGACTGAAAAACTTCAGCTTCCATGCTCCACAAGGCCAGAGACTGACATTCACTCCTCCCAAGTATCCTTCTAGCATGGTCCTAACCCATAGTGGGTGTCAGTGTTTATTCCATACAATATTCTATACAGATATAGAGACACTACTACATTACCAAAATGTGAGAACCCAGTCCTCATTTACTTCGTTGTTGAGTGTTCTCAATTGCAGTCTGACTTGACATAGCAAGCAATGTAATACAGTCAATGTTTGACCCACTGCTTTTTCTCTAAGCATGAATTCCAAGGTCATAATTTGAAAGAAGAAAAAAGCAATATGTACACAGATGTTCATAGCCACATAATTTATGATGACAAAAAATTGGAATAACCAGTAACAAAAAAGTAGCTAAATATGGTATCACCACAAGAGGGACCAGTATGCAGCATGAAAATGATGAAGACTGTAAGGAGACAGGAAAACGTGTTCTTAAAATATGTAAAAGGGGGGTTAGGATTGAAGCTCTGTGGTAGAGTAGTTGCCTGGTATGCATGAAGCCCTGGGTTGAATTCCTAGCATCAGAAAAAAAAATTAAACACATAAAGCAATGGAACAAAGTTATTTTATGCCATGTAAGAAGATAAAAATTATGTATCTACCTATTAATAAAAGTTAGGAGACAGTTCAAAAACTAACTTCGTATTGAGAGATGGAATTGGGAGCATTTTAAAACTGATTTCTTCTAATGATAGTGTGAAGTTTGCAAAATAAAAATCAATAAAATGGTCCCAGTTCCTTGGATGGAAAATAAATGTTAGTCTCTCACAGGACAGAAACTTTTTCATCGTTTTGATCTCCCTTTCCTCCCCAAGTAGCTAGCTGTGAGCTGGATACACAGCATACGTTCAGAAAATATCCACTGATGGACTGAAAACTGTCACCCTAAAATACGAGCAATCTTGCCTTAAACATTATTATTTATCCATACTTTTCAGTTCCCTCAGACCCTTGACTCCTGCCCAGTACTAGTTGAATGGTGTTCAGCAACTTTTCTGAACTCCATTTTGCCTCATCATTATTACACCACATTCCATAAAGTTCATTGACCTAAAGAGCCTCCATCAAGCATCTGGGTATTATGCATGAGGGCAGGGAGAATTTGGGAAAGATGGAAGCAAGGGACAGGGAAAGGCCAGAGAGGCAGTGCACCAGGGAGTTAATGGGGACAGTGGATCTCTTCAGTTTTCCTCAGCCTTTTGGGTGGGAAGCAGCTGCTGCCCAGATACCCCCAGTCTGGCCTCTGTTGGAGCCGGCAATCTTCACACCCAAGTGCTGAGTCCTGGACTTGTCCGGGTAAACTGGCCCAGATCACAGTGGTTGTGACCCAACCAGGACTGGCCATGGAGCACTCCGTTCCAGGAGATTGTTGCCAAGTCCCCTTCTATGGAGCTGAGTATTAACTGGGGAAAAGAAGGAGAGTGTGTGACTCAGACTGGGGTTTCCTACTCAGATCTGTGACTGGCCCTGCATTGCCCATCCAGCAAAAGACAGCTACAAGAAACTCTGATTTCACTGCAGCCTATGGCAGGAACCCACTGGCACTCCCTAAATCTGTACAACTCCCTGCCAGGAGTGTGCTGTCAAATGATGCCTGGAGACTTTTCTGTAACAACTGAAACTCAAGTTCCAACCCTCCACCCTTGCAAAACAAACACATTTTTGCCTGCCTGGTCTTATCCTGCCCTCTCAGTTCAGCTCTCAGGGTCTCTGTATCCTTTGCCTCACCCCAGGAGTTCCTTGTTCCTTAGCCCCTCCAGATCATCTGGCTGAGAGACAGGCAGGGAAACTTGCCCTCGGCTGTGCCAGCAACTGAACAAGAAATTGGGCTCCCAAATCTTTTTTGCCTGCTTCCAGCTCCAATCCCTGGAAAATCCTGAAATGAGCACTTGGTACTGGGCTGGTCTCAGCTAGACCGAGCATGCTCTATGGTCTGTCTGATCATGAGAAGCCTGGGGAACAGAGCTGATTGGCATTCCCCTAGGCAGATGAGGGTATGTGCAGGTCACAGGCTGGTCCTGTAGCAACTAAAGAATTGAGGGGCTAGACCAAGTGCCATAGCTGTGCTGCCTACTAGCCTCTTGGCACCCATCACACCTGGACAGGTGCCACCAGTGTTCTCAAAGGCAGAGACAGGCCTGGGTCATTAATATTTCTCAAACATTCCCAAATGCCAAAAGGAAATGGAAAAACTCCAACATAGTATCTAGAGAGGTGGCTCATAATCAATATTTATATTAAAAAAGACAGTAAGACAGTGTAATGTGATAGTGTTAGTCACACAGTAGCTAACAAGTTAATAAAAAAATGTAACTTTTAGCCAAGTACAATGACACATTCCTGTAATGCCAGCATGGGAGGATAAGCTTAGCCTGGGCAATGTAGTGATTTCATGAGAGCCTATCTCAAAATACATGTTTTCGTTTTGTTTTGTTTTGTTTTGTTTTGTTTTGTTTTGTTTTTGTACCGGGCATCAAACTCACAACTTCACACTTATTAGGCAAGTGCTTAAGTCGCTGAGCTAAATCCTTGGCCCTAAAATACATGTTTTTAAAGGGAGAAGGGTAACTTACTACCAAAGTCCTGGGTTCAATTCCTGTACTTCCCCCCCAAAATGGTAGCTTTCCTGCTAATAAGCCCAGAATTAAAAGTTTCCCTTAACATCATTCATTATTTTATTGTATTTCTGTTGTATATAGCCTCATCCAGGGAAACTCCAAAGGCCTAAATTCGCAACTTTGGGTCACATGGAATCCCCTTTTGGCCCCCTCTCCAAGAGAAGAAAGGTGGTTTGGGGTCAGGATTACCCAACAGGCTCTAGCCCAGTACCCAGGTAATACGCATTGTCCTCCTTTACTAAACAGTGTCTGTGAGTCAGAATAGATGCTAGGTACTTTATATAAGTTGCATTTCATCAGGAGAAGGGTTCAATGAGCTGCCACCACACAGAAGGCTGCGGCACTGCCTAATGTCCCTTGTCCCAGCTGCTGAGAGGTGGACAAGGTACAGCATTTAGCCCCATCAGGGACTGTTCCTGCTTATTTGTTCAGGTCATGCTCACCCAGATGCCTGCATGGGACCTGATCTGGTGTGGAAAAGAGGCCATATGAGCCTAATATAGGACAGATTTGATGGGATGCTTTGGCTCCAGAGCTCCTTGTAAAATAGGTGAAGGCTGTTCGGACTACAATCTGCCCAATCCCTCTGCCCAACCCATCCACCTCCCCACTTGCTACTCACAAGTGTTAAGTCCTCCAGTGTGTACACAATGAGCTGCCTCTGGGACCAGGGAACTCAACCTACCACTGGACCAGAGAGGTGAAGAGACTTCTCTGAAACATTCAATAACCGAAGAACAAAATAAAATCTGGATAGGATGGGGGCTGTAGGATCTGGAGAAAGACTGATGAAAGAATGTTATTAAGAGATTCTTAAAATCCCAGAAGACCCCTCAGGTCACAAATCACAGAGATATAAAGGGCAAGATCTCCCTGCTTCATTGGGAGGGATAGCCACAGCCTGAAATTTAAGCAACTCAACTAGGCTAAGCCTTTTGGAGACAGCCTTTGAGATAAACTTGAGTAGTATGAGCAGTACAGAGGCAGAAAGGCCATACCAAGCAGTAGAGACTGAGCAATGTAGTAGGAAGTGTGTGTGGGGATGACCTGATAAGATGTCATTATTGCAAAATTTACAGGCTAGAAAGTTAGTGGGGAGGGTGCTGAACACCATAGTCTAATATGGCATGCAGTGGGAAAAGACAAATGCCTTCAACTCCACCTCACTCTACCCATTCTCTCCCTCTCTCTCTCTCTCTCTCTCTCTCTCTCTGTCTCTCTCTCTCTCTCTCTCTCTCTCTCTCTCTCTGTCTCTGTCTCCACCCGCTGCCAAATCCATTTCCTCTCAGAGTTGGCCTGTGCTACTGGCCTGGTCTGGTCATAGCTGATATTGAAGCTGACTATTTATAGAATTTGAGCACAGACAGAACGGCAGAACTAGTTTCCATGACGCCAGGATTCCTACAGGGTGGCTTCCTCTCTACTGAGCTCCCAGTCATCCCTGTGGATCCATTTTCTCTTCCTATTACCTCTGAAATTCTGCTTCTATGTGACCAGTTCGTGGGAAGTATCTGGCCTGCTGCTCAGTGGGAAGAGTAGAGCCAGAAGTCAGTAAGCAGTGGCAATGCTGTCTCCAAATACCACTGCCTCTTGCCTTTCCCCAGACTTAGCTACCTGGCCTCTGCCTTCTGCTTTCACCCACTAACCACCTGAGGTTATCAGTCTTAGAGTATAGGAGGAGGAAATACAAACCATAGCAGTCTGGAAGTAGAAAAGGGTAGAAAAACAAATAAGTCAAGAAAACAAAAATGAAGACATCTACTATCCTAGCCAAACTTTTGCTCTTATTTGTGGTCTGGAAAACATGTTAAAAAACAGAATCCTGCCATTCATTAGCTATAAGAATTTGGCAAGCCATTTAGCCTTCTAGGAATATTTCTTGTCTATTAGCCTATCAAGCAAGCACTTATCATTTGTTATGTACTGTTCTAGGCATTAAAAAATCAACTAAATAAAACAGACAAAAATTGCCTTCATTGTGGAGCTTATGTTTCAGCAAATTAGAAAAATAAACAATCAAATTATGTGGCATGTTTTGTGATGTATGTTTATGTATGAGCAATGTATTTGTATCATATATAGTAGTCTATATCATATATAGACTAATAAATACACTCAGTGTCCATAAACACAAATAAAATGTATATAAAGTGAATATACTTGGTGTCCATATCTTGGTTAATAAAAAGGAACTGGTACTTAGTGAAATTGCAGGGCTGTGTCAGAGTTAGTAAAAGATAAGTGTAGACTAGGTAGATATGCAGAAATTAAGAAAGTACTCAAAGTGAAGAGAGCATGCTACAGGAGATGAGAAGCCTGCTTAAAGAGGTTCTCACTGGCCAAACAGACTAATTTGAGCACTAAAATAATAAAAAATTATAACCCACTGGAAAAAATAAGAATCCACAAATCTACACAAACAATAAGTGGGTGGGCAAATGAATGAAAGAGGAGAGAGTTCTTGCTTTGAGTAGAATTCTGAATGCCAACTGACAGATAGTGTGCTCAGGATTTTCAAAAGCATCACTTCACAGCCATCAAAATAAACACAAGAATCACCATTGGATGCAAAACGTAGGATGAGAGTGTGAAAAGGACCAGATATATGTATGGTCTTAATCTCTCTCTCTCATTGATTACTTGTTTGATACAAAGGAAATAATAGTGATGTGTTATCCTTTGGACTGTGGCAACAAAATGTTATAGATCTTACAAACAATAGAAATTTATTTCTCACATTTCTGGAGCTGGTGGAGTCCATGATCAAGGAGTCAGCAGATTTAATGTCTGAGAAAGGCTCACTTTCTCACAGACTTCTTGCTGTGTCTTATGGCAGAAGGGGTAAACAAGATCCCTTGGGCCCTTTGTGTAAGGACACTAACCCCATTATAAGAGCAGAGTCCCTGTAATCTAATACTTCTCAAGTGAGATGTTCACCTCTTAGTACCATCATCTTGGGGTGGGGGGTAGTTTTCGGTATATGAATTTAAAAGAGGCACAAACATTCTTGGTGACTCATTGTTCCCACTGCTATAACAGAATACCTGAAAATGATTAATTTTAAAGAACAGAAATTTATTCCTTACTATTCTGGAGCTTGGGAAGTTCAAAACGAAGGTTGCATGTCTGGTAATCACTTCAAGATAGCACCTTGCTGAGTCCTCTGGAGGGAAGGAATGCTTTGTCCTCACAAGGCAGAAGGGCATAAGAACCAAACTCTATGTGAAGTCTCTTTTATAATGGCTTCAATTTCATTCATAAGGAAGAAACTCTCATGAACTAATCACCTTGTGAAGGTCCCATCTCTTAATACCGTCACACTGGCAATTAAGTTTGAACACCTAAATTTGGAAAGGGATTCACCCATATCATGGTATAGACCACAGAGCCATACATAGCAAAATCCAGCTGCATTTTTAAAGAGTATCAAAATTAACATTGCCAGTGAAGGGCAGAATGTTGTCTGACTCAAAAGACACAACATCACATATGTAACATTTGAGCCAGGAATGCATAACCTGAATCCAATTATAAGGAAGCATCAGACAACCTTCCATTAAACAAAACTAGATAGAGGCAGGGAAGAACTGTATTCTTCAAAAAGACAATGTCAGCAGGGTGTGGTGGCATATACCTCTAATCCTAGCACTCTGAGAGGTTGAGGCAGGAGGATCACAAATTTGAGCCCAGCCTGAGCAAACTTGTATCAAATTTTTCAAAAATATGTTCAAAAAAGAGCTGGGGAAGTAGCTCAGTGCAAAGGCCCTGGGTTCAATTCCCAGAAGAGAGGGAAGGAAGAAAGGAGGAAGGGAAGGAGGGAGAGAAAGAGTCATAAGACAAAGAAAGGCTTCAGGTTAAAGGAAAATAATAAGATAGAGACCTATGTGATGCTAGAGTCAATCCTGCACTAGAGGAGAAAATTTCTAAGATATTATTAGGTCAATTACCAAAAATGAATGCAGACAATAGATTAGACCAATGTATTATAGTGGTACTAAATTTACTGGTTGATAACTAGACTATGGTTATATAATAGAATATTTCTAATCTAGATAAAATATACACTTCAGTATTTAGGGATAAAGGTCCATAATGTATGCAATTTATTCTCAAATGATCCAGGGAAAAATTATATGAAGGCGAGTGTGTGCTTTAGTCATTTTCTTGTCACTAAGACACAATACCTGACACCCACACCTTAGAGAGGAAATGTTTATTTTGGCTCATCTTTTACAAGTTTCAGTCCTTGCATGGTTGGCCAGCTCCAGGGAGAAGTGGCTTGGCAGCAGGGTCTGGGCAGAGGAAAGCTGCTCACCTCATGGCAGCCAGAAAGCAGAGAATGAAAGGAGGAGCCAGGAAAGGAGCTAGAACCTTCTAGGTCATGCTTCAAGTGACCCGCCTCCTCCAACCCTACCTCCCAGCAGCAAGTCAGCTACGATGCCCCATAACCCAGTCATCTTCCAAAGATGTGAGATTTCTGAGGTCAATTTTAAAACTAAACCATAACAGTATGTATGATGGGATGGGGATAGAAGAGAAGGAACAAATGAACAGAGTAGAATAAAATGTAAACAGTAGCTAAATATGGGTAAAAGATACATGGGTGTTCTTTGTGTTGTCTTTCTTGTAACTTTTCTATAATTTTGAATTTATTTCTAAATAAAATATTTTTTAAAAGAAAACATATGGTTTGATAGATAATATTATGTTCTATGGAAAAAATAAACCATAGTTGCAAATTCAGTGGTAAGAATGTTAAGGGAAAACTTCTCAGGGACAGTGATTTCAGTCAAGACCTAGGTATGGTACATAAGAAATCTGCACATGTATCAGAGAGGCGAGAACTCCAGGTAGGAGATATAGTAAGTTCAAAGATGAGAACAACTTGGCATAGTCACCAGCAAGGAAAGCAGATGAAATCAGAGAAGTAGCAATAAGCCTGCCTGGGGAGCACCTGAGGGAAAGCATTTGAGAGCCACTGGAGGAGAAGGAAGGCTGTGAGAATTTTATGCACAGGAATAACACAATGTGACTTATGGTCCCAACCCTCTAATTGCTGCATTGAAAACAGATGGAAGAGGAGACAAGAGTTAGAACCAGGGGAGCAGCAAGTGGGCTGCTATAATAATCTAGGAGAGAGATGGTCACTGACTTAGAACAAAGTTTGGCAATGGAGCCTGTTTATAGTGTGGTCAGATGGCCACCACTTAAGCCTCATGTAATCATGGACGGGGCTGAGTCTGGTGTTTGTAATTGGTTTGTTGTCTGGCGCTGGGATTGGTGCTGTGAGTGCTGGAGCATTCATACAGGGTAAGGGTGGGGAGAAGGCATGTCTACCCTGTCTTGCTGGGTCATGCCTTGCTGTTTGTGGCTGCCATGAACAGCTGGCCCCCAGCCACGCCACACTGCTTTGCAGCCAGCTGAGCACGAACTAGAACTCCCAAGAACTGTCAGAAATAAACCTTTCCTTCCTTCATTCTGGGCAATAGGTATTTTGTCTCAGCAATGAGAGAAAAGTAACTAAGACAGAGCCTGACCAGTGCTTGGATTATGTCTGTGTTTTAAAACATTTGTTGATAGGGGCAGGGATTTAGCTCAGCAGCACAAGCATCTGCCTGGCAAGCATGAGGTCTTGAGTTCAATCCCTGGTACCAATAAATAAATAAATAAATAAAACCTTTACTGATGGATAGGCTGAGAGGCACAGGATGAGTATCAAGGATAACTCATATTTTTTTGGTCTGAACAGCAGGTACAAGATGCCACTGATTGAAAATGGAGAGCCTGTGGGAGAAGCAGCTTTTATGGATACGTGGGTCGAGGGAATTTAGTTTTGGAGATATTTATTTCAGACACTAACTAGATGTTTTAGTGGAGATGTGGAACAAACGGTTGCAGATAGGCGCCTGTGTGCCAGGAGAGAGGCCCAGGTAAGAGGTCAGCATGTAAAGAGTATTTGAAGACATGAGAGTGGGAGAGGGCAACAGAGAGTGGAGCAGTGAGATCCAAGGACTGGGCCTGGGAAAAGAGGAGAAATTAATAAAGAACACTGAGAAGGAGCCAGCAAGAGAGAAAGTGACATCCCTGAAGTCAAATGAAGAAGGTATTTGAAAAATCAGATATGTTAAGTGTTGCCGAAAATCAAGAGTATTGCAATGGGAATAACTGACAGAACAAAATAAAAGTTAGATAATATGAAACACAATGATAGATCTCTTGCAAATGGGAAGAGGACCAAGAGATGGAGGGGTGGTGAGTAAAAAGGATTAAGATCTGTTATGCACATGTACCAATTCCCCTAGTGAATGCAATCATTACTTTGAACATAATGATACGCAATATGTTAACCTTTGTTAATCTCCTGTTATTTTGTTTTGAAATTCGGTATTGTTTTTATTCTTTTTTGCTTTAAAACAAATAAATTATGATAAAAACATATACTAATAAAGACAAAAATTTAAAAAGACAGACTCGACCATATTTAATGCCTTAAAGGTCACTGAAAGTCCTGAAAAGGATGCTTCTTGGAACAGGTTCAAGAGGAATGTGAGGAGGGGAACTAGAGACAGCAAATGCAGACAGATCTTTCAAGGAGTTTCAGTGTAAAGACAAAGAAAGAAAGAAGGCAGCAACTGGAGAAAAAACAGGATCAAGAGACATTTTTTTTTTTTTTTTTTTTTGCGGCACCGGGGATTGAACTCACAGCCTCACGCCTGCCAGGGCAGCAGGTGCTTAAGGCACTGAGCCAAACTCCCAGCCCTGGTTTCTTTGAGGCAGGGTCGCACGAGACATTTTTCTTTAACAGAAATAAAGGAGGGCTAAGCCTTCTCCTCAGGGTCAGAGCAAGGCTACTGTAATTGTCGAGGGAGAACTTCATTGTTTCCAGGTATGTAAGGCACCATTTTTAATCTGACCCTGCTCAGGGTTGAACTTTTAGTGCCCCCTCATTTAAAGTTTAATTTCTCATGTGTCACAAATCTTTATCAGTCTTTTTGAAGGCTCTGCTCATTCTCTATCCTGGATACCTCCATTTTCCCTCATCTTATCTGGTCTTTTTCTCCCACAATGTCCTGAAAGAGCTTTCTAGTTCCACACTCCCTGCTGTCACACACACCCCTTTACCATAGCCCCTTCCTGATTCCTAAGCCTGTAAGTTAAGGAGTCCTTGTTTAAATATTTGGAAAATTTCCAAAACCATTTTAGCTCCTATATCTACTAGTAGACTCTCAAACTGAATGAAATGAGGACCCCTCTAAATCCATAAATATTTTATAGATCAGAAACATGTTACCATAAAACAGAGATTTCAAGTGGTGTTACAAGTTGAGAGAGGGTATAAGATAGTGAATTGCTGGTGACAGAGGAAACAATAATTTCTGAGAAAAAAAATGATAGGTCTTATCTATACTTGGATGACAAGCATGTATGCATAGAAATGCTTAAATATAAGATGTTAATTAAGGTTCTCCAAACACAAAGTATCATGTAATCATCAAAATGATGATGTAGAGATTAGTCTCGATTCTTAACAAAAAAAGCTATTTATGATATTGTAAGTGAAAAAACGTACTATATACATATAGTTATATATGTGTATAACATAGAAAACATCATAATAGTAGTAATTACGCACACTTTCTGCTTGTTGTACATAAAGTTTAACCAATAACTTTGTACTATTTAATTTAAATAATTGAAAGAAGTAATTTACCAAGGTGAGATAAAGATAGGGGAATAGATAAGATTGGCCTAGGTAACAGATCATAGAAAGAAGGTAAGGTATATTCATATTTAGAGGGTAAGAAGAGAATAAGAAGCCAGGAAAGAACCCAAAGAAATCATGAGGAGTGAGCAGAAGGAACTCATAGAAGACAAAACAGAAAGGGCTTGTGTACAATACTCACAGCTAGTGGCTACCCTAAAGTCACTACCTACCCAAAACCCCAAGCCCCCTGACCTTGTCCAACTCCAGGAAGTAATTTCTTGGTAGCTAGTAGTAATCATATGGGCACCTCTAGTCAACGAGATTCTGAAAGCTTGTGGAAAAAAATCTGTGTACCTTAATGAGGAAAGCCTACACAGAGAAAACTTTTGTCTTGTGTTGTTTTCTGCTTCCTGCTTCCAAATGCACTTGTATGATGTTGTGAAACCTAGAACTGTCGTGGTAGCAAGATTGTCATCATGAGCAAAAGGCCAAGGGAATCAGAAATACTAAACAGAACAAAGAATGAGAAACCTAGAAGGGCAGTACAATTGTGTACCAGGACAGACTCCTAGTGCCACTGGGTCACTCAGAACTTCTCACCATGAATTTGTGCATCTATGGTTTAAATTAAATGTTCTGGAGTACAGTAGTTGTCCAAGTAGCTGGAGTTTCTGTTTTGGTTATGTTAGGGTTTTCTGGCACAATAGATAAGCAAAAAGTGAGAAAAGAAAAGAACACATTTACTGAGGACATGGAAAGGAGCACACACCTGTGGTGGTTTGGCTATCTCCTTTACCAGAGACAAACATGGTGGGAGAATTTGTGACCTCTGACCAGAAGCTGCGCTTGGGGCAGGCATTGATGACATGTGAAGAACTGATTGGAATTTTCTTCACATGCAAACGGGAAAGGAAGTCGCAATTAGGGTTGAAGAAGAAGGAGGAAGTGGTTAAGTGTTTCTGCTTTGGCCTTCTGCCATGTTAGACCACCGCCATAATTGTACAGTAATTTATTTATACTAGGGCAAGAACCTTTCAGGTGACTCACAGTAACCTGAGTATAAGATATTCTGAAAAACAGAGAGAAAGAGAGAGATACTGCACTTACGTATCTTTTATTAGTTACAGTTATACCAGTTACAGTTATAATTGTTTCATTAGTTGTTAATCTCTACTGTGCTTAATTTACAAATTAAATTTTATTATAGGTATGTACATATAGAAACAACAGTACATAAAAGTTGTGATAGAAACTGCAGAGAATGTTTAATTTTTTTAATTATTGCAGTAGAAGATATTGCCATTAATCCCCATCAAAATGCTGCCTCTCACTTCACACATACCCCATCATTCTTGCCACTTTCTGAACAGCTCTGAAAGTCCTCTTTCATTTCTTTAGTTATGCTATCATGTCTGCCTCAGTGTCCTGAAATAGTTTCAAAATGTATACCTTTCTTGGTTATTTTGACTTTGGGGAAGTCACAAGATACCAGATACAATGAATAAAGTAGGTAAGGATGTATTTGTCATAAGGTTTTTATGACCCTGCCTTTCCAGTGGATGACATTCAGCCACAGTGATCACTGAATTTTTAAAAAATCATTTTCATAAAGACATTCATGAAAAAAGACTTCCAGAACTGCCTCAGAGAGTAGCAAGAATGATAGGATAAATTTGTTCAAAGCAAGGAGGAGTATTCTGAGAAGGATTAATGGCAATGTGTCTTTTACTGAAATAAGTTTTAGGCAGACATTGACCATACATTTCAATCACACTTCTTATAGAGTTAGTTTGTTTTGAGACAGGGTCTATGTAGTACAGGTTGTCTTTGAACTCATTTATGTAACTCAAACTGGCCTCGAACTCATGCTGATCCACCAGCCACAGCCTCCCCAGTACTGGGATTATAGGTGTGGACTACTGCACCTGGCTTCTTACAGTATTTAGAATTATCTGTGGCTTCACACATTCACTGATAGTCTTGGAATTTATCTCCCACAGATTAAGGAGGGACTACTGTATTTTCAGCCTCAACCATTTTCTCAATTTATTCATTTCAACCAATACTTGGATCAAGAGATGGTTTCTTTCATTTGTACTGAAAGATTTTGACTAAGTGTTTCTGAGTCGAGCATGATTTCTATATGCTAAGACTTGGCAAAAGCACCCATGTACAGGTCATCCAAACATTCTGTTCCCTTTCAGAAGAGGCCTGAAATTTTTAGCATATGATATCCTTCTGTTGTGCCCTCATGGTCACATTGGCTCCCTCCACTGGATGAATGCCATTCTCTACTGTGTTCTTATCTGGATCTTGGTTAGCAGAGCTTCATTCAGCACATAGCCTGCATCCAGCCACACTGTAGTTTATACTGACACAGGAAAATGGTGTTACGTTTTGCAAAGAATGCTACCATAACTTTCCAAGTTCAGGGGCTATCAAGTTCTTATCCAGCTTCCTTCTCCAGTTCATACAGAAATACGCCCCTCCCTTGGCCTTTCACTTTCCCCATTTTATGAAGTGTTGTTTGTTTTTGTGGTTGTTGGTTTTGGGTTGTTTGTTTCTTTTCGGCTCTGGTGATCAAACTCATGACCTCTCACATGCTGGTAAACACTCAACCATTGAGTTATACCCTCTGCGAGGTTTTGATGGGGCTGACAATCATACCTCACTCGTCCTCTTTGGCTGAAGTAGTTAATCTAGGGAAGTGTAAAACCCATGTTGGGCATGCCAGGTCTAGAAGTGTTTTCAGGCAAAGTTGCCTCTGGAATCTAGAGGCAGAGAACTGAAAATATGAGGCAGGAGCTGTCTATAACCATGTTTCCCATGGGTGCAAGTTCAGTAGGTGAAAATGTAGCCAAACAAGATCAACAAAGCTAAGAGTAAGATAAATACCAAGCTGTTGGACCCTCTGACTGCCTGAAGCTAGTTTTGAATCCCTTTTGTCTGTCTCAAGAATCACCAGTAGCGTCAGGTTTCTACCATTCAATCTTCTAAAGAGCCTACATATAATCAACACTTCAGGCCATAATTATAAGTGAGGAATCCATTCTCTGAAGGAGTTTGTGTAGAAAGAAAATAGAAGATTGAGAAAGCAGGGAAGAGTTAGAAAGAGAATTGATTAAGGGACTGGAACCAAGGAACAGCCTATCATGAAGCTGGCAATGGAGTGGTTTTAACTGGATAGTGAGAAACACATTCCCATGACTTGGTGGGAGTACAAATTGGTACACTCAGGAAGGCAATTTGACAGTCTCTTAAGATTTGAAATGTTCCTACTTTGTGAGCTAATAATTCCACTCAAAGTAGCATTGTATGTCGTGGTAAAAAGTTGGCAATAATCTCAGTTACTTGCATCATCAATAGGAGCTAGTTGTGCAAATTTTGGAACTATGTCCATGTTCTATTAAGGGAAAAAAGTGTCCTAGACTAGGTAAAGCACTTGGGTGTGGTTACTATGTGCACAGAAGCAAGCACAAACAATCGCATGTAGGAGTCAACAATGATCTCCGCAGGGAGAGGATTGCCATTGTGAGGTTTCACTTTCTGTGCCTGTATGAGTCCAACTTACTTTGATTAATATTAATTTCTATTGCCATAAGAAAATGGTAAAATATTTCCTTCTTTATTTATAGAACACATTCTGAGTTTCAGCTCCTCTGGATTCAAGGTTCCATTCACTCATTCACTTGATCAACAAAGGACTGAGCGTCATTGAGTACTCTTCTTTGTGCAGAACAGAATCACTACCCTTTCCGATCCTACAAGATTTTTTGTACAGAAAAATATCAGATGATGCTAAGAGTTACAGAGAAACAAAGGTAGAAGACGGGGAGAGGATGCCAGAGGTGGGGACGTTAGGGTCTCATTATATATGAAGTGGTCAGATAAAACCTCACTTAGAATACTGAATAAAAACCTAAAGAAAGGGAGGGAAGAAGTCAGGCAATTCTCATAAAAAAATCTTTGAGGCACATGGAAGAGCAACTACAAAGCCCTAAACCTGAAGCATGCTTAATGAGTTTGAGGTCATATGGAGACCTGGGGGCTGGGGCAAGTCATGGAAAAACAGCAGATGAGGTCAGAGGTTATGAAGGGGGAGGAGAAGTAGACTTGTTAGCACTGATTCATTCCAAGTAAGAGAAAGCTTTAGGGAGTTTTGTTCCAAGTTTAAAGTGATCACGCCACTTGCTTTTTGAAAATTGGGTAACTAAGACACTGATAACAACAAATTAAGGGAGGAGCGATTTAGTTTGGCCCACAATTCAGGAGTTTCAGTCCATTTTTGGCAGGCTCAAACCCAGAAACTGCACAATGGAAGGACCAGGGCAGAGGAAAGCTGCTCACATCACTGTGGCCAGAAAGCAGAGACAGAAAGAGCTGGGGAGAGAGAAATACCCTTCTAGGTCTTGCTACCAATGATCTGCCTCCCCTGACCAGGCCCTACCTCCTAACAGCAAGTCAGTTGTAACACCCCAATATTTCAGTCACCTTCCATGAGCCCATAAGGCTTTGGTGAACATCTAGATATAAACTATAACACAAAGAAAGAGCTGATGAATAACAAAAACAAATATATGCCACTCAATTCTGAATAAAGTTTATTAGATAATATGTACAGCATCAACTGAAATGAAAAGACACCTCTCAGAAGAAGTCTAAAAGCCTAATGAACACATGAAAGAATGTTCAACACCACTGACTGAGAAATTCAAACTAAAACAACACTGACATTTCATTTTATTCCAGAATGAACAGCTGTCACCAAGAACTAAGAAAACAGCAAATGTAGCCAAAGTAATGGGGAAAAAGGAACTCTTCTACATCATTACTGATGTTGATGAGAATTCAAACTAGTGCAACCACTGTAAAAATCAGTATGGAGATCTGTTAAAAAAAAATCTACAATTAGAAATTCAGTTGACCCAGCTATTTGTCTTCTAGGTATCTTTCCAAAAGAGACATCATACTACAGTGAAACATGCATATCCATGTTTATAGCAGCACAACTCATAATAATTTAAATTTTGATAGTGAGCCATACATGCAACAATAGATGAATGGATAAATAAAATGCAGAATATATACACAATAAACTACTACTCAACCATAAAGAAGGATGAATTTGAGTCATTCATAGGAAAATAAAATAAATGCACCTTGAGACCATAATGCTTAGTGAAATAAATCAAGCACAGAAGATTAAATATCACATGATTTTTCTTATATGAGAAGCTCAAAATATATATAATTAAAGAGCTAAATAAAAGATAATAGGAAGTAAGGAGCTAGATCTTTTGCTAGTGGGAAGATGATCTAGAGTAAAGTGGGGAGGGGAGGAGAAGGTAAAAAATTAAGATTTAATATGTACATGTAAAAATTTCTTGGGATGTATGTATTGATGAATCACTAACATGCAGTAATACAAAAACACTATGTACAACAAAGGCAGTAAGTAAACATCTATTTATCAAATCTGTTGACAAATGGAAAAATAAATGAACAGAAACATCTTTGTCTACACAGTACACATTTTCAGTATGTGATTTAAATGGCAATACTTTAAAATAATAGGTTATATATAATGGCAGTTATGTTTTTTCAGAACGTAATCTTTTTTATAGTAACCATTTTGGCAATAGGATTTAATACTAAACAGATAAATAGGACTACAAAAATCCACCAAGAATACATGATTTTTAACAAACTATAACTGAAATTATATTTGTTTTCTCTTCCAAAAGAATGATTTTATAAATTTTAACAGTTTACAAGGCTATATTGGTGTTATAAGTCTGCAAATTACTTGGCGTTCCTTCATTTAAATAAAAAGACAAAAAGCTTCATGACTTCCTTGTCAGGAAACACTTCGATTTGAAAATTTTAAATTATTTTTTATACAAAGTAGGTACATGGAATATATAAAGTTGAATATACATATTTACAGGCCCACTTCTAAAGCATTTGGTATTTTTTCCCTTTTGCTGATCCTAGAGAGACAGCAAAAGATAAGTAGTTTGGGCTTGCCTTTGCCTGGAAGCATGGTTAATATACCAAAATGTGTCTCAAGGCATGCATCAGTTAGTTACACTTGCTATAATAAACCCACAGAAACATTTCAGCATGAAAATAAGTACTTTATATTACTAAATGTCTGAAGACAAAAGAGTAATTGGAAACATTTGTTCATTGCTTTGCCAAACACAGGAAGAAAAAGTGATGTTGCTTTATTATAGATGGGCAAATTGGTGAGGCATACCTCAATTTTGGGAGATATACAAAAATGTGAGACTGGCATCATCATATATACACACATATATATAATTGTTTTTATTTTCTATCTGTATTTGAAGACGTGTTCAAAATTACCTACTTAATCAAAAAGCACCCTTAAAAAACTGTTAAGATCACATTATTAATAGTTTGCATCTAAGAAAGTTCAGGGGACACATACAAAGATTATATTCTAAAATCAGTAAAATGCTACTATGCAATATGCACATGCATGTACATTTCTATTATATTTCCTCAGCAAGGGATTAAATTAAACATCAATGCTCTTGAATGGTGGAACAGACCTTCCAAATCAATATGTCTAATTGTCACTGAGACCTAAAGAAAATCATGAAGGCTCTTTCTACCTAGAAATTCCCTTCCCCACAATTTAGGTCTTTTTCCTTGGGATCAAGACTCTGGTCCATCTTGTTAAAAACAGATGCTTTTCAGTTATCTTATAGGCATAAATGTTTTAGACAGTTGCTTGGAAAAGTGCCAAATTGCTTTGTTCTTTTTGAAGTACCTGTAAATACACAGATATTCAAAAAATGAGAAGACCCACCCAGCAAGTTCAGGGACAGAAATGTAGAGATTTCTGTCCCATATCCCTTGTAACAGTACTGCAACTTGTAGAATAATATAACTTGTATAGTTTCCAAAGTACTTTCACCTATCTTACCTCATTTACACTACAAAATAATACTGAGTAGTAGGCAAGACAGGCATTTCTAATATTTCTGTATTTCAGAGAAAGGAACCCAAGTTTGGATATCCTAAGTAATATTTCTGAGGTTCATGTTA